>JBAKBP010003384.1:101626-154502 GCA_037953745.1 Lithodes maja
CCCATTCAGCCAACTGTTTTAAGATGTTTATCCCCATCTAGATGTCGATTTCTTGCTGGCGAGCGACAGCGAGCCAGCATTATATGAAGAAATCCGGCTTTGCCGGAGAAATTTTTCTATCGAAAAATGTACAAATTTAGCCTGCTGTCAAACAAAAATAAAAAATATACTGGCTCGCTACCGCTCACCAGTAAAAAATTGACACCTGGATGGGGATAAACATCTTAAAACAGTAGGCTGAATGGGGCCAAATGGATACAAGCCAGAGAAAGATAGAAAAGGACAGAACAAAAACAGGTCACCCCCCTTAAACAGGTCCCCCCCCTTAAACAGGTCACCCCCCCATAAACAGGTCCCCCCCCCTTAAACAGGTCACCCCCCTTAAACAGGTCACCCCCCTTAAACAGGTCACCCCCCTTAAACAGGTCACCCCCCTTAAACAGGTCCCCCCCTTAAACAGGTCACCCCCCTTAAACAGGTCCCCCCCTTAAACAGGTCACCCCCCTTAAACAGGTCACCCCCTTAAACAGGTCCCCCCCCTTAAACAGGTCACCCCCCTTAAACAGGTCACCCCCTTAAACAGGTCACCCCCCTTAAACAGGTCACCCCCCTTAAACAGGTCACCCCCCTTAAACAGGTCACCCCCTTAAACAGGTCACCCCCTTAAACAGGTCACCCCCCTTAAACAGGTCACCCCCCTTAAACAGGTCACCCCCCTTAAACAGGTCACCCCCTTAAACAGGTCACCCCCCTTAAACAGGTCACCCCCTTAAACAGGTCACCCCCCTTAAACCATTGAGACGAACCAGTAAATTATGCTGCACAATACCGTCTGGGCTAATTATGTTGGACCCAAATCTATCTATCTCTATTTATCTATCTATTGCCAGACGCCGTGATCCCTGAAGGGGTGGCCATGAATGAAACGCCCTCAAATGCCCACTATAAATACTGTATACATATTTACATAAAATGTTTAGATTACTTTTAATTGTAATAATAATAATAATAATAATAATAATAATAATAATACTTTATTTGAGACTCACACAGTACAGAGGGGACCATACTGGGGTCCATATATACCTTACAGTATCATAAATATATATAAGCTACTGTACATAGGCTACATAAAATAAAAAGAAATTAAATAATACCCAGCTTGCTATCATGTAGTTCACAGCACTGCCTCAACCAAAAACAGTGGTCATCAAACTACTGTTACCAAAACCACTGTCCTAATTGTGTACAGTACCATGCCTCACATCATTTAGCTTCCGGTACAGTATGTTGCTACAGTACAGTATAGGAATACCGGTACTGTACTGCACTATGAGGTTCAGTACCGGTATGCTAATTCTGTAGAGTAGCAGACCTGAAGTCATTACTTAAGGTTAAATATAGAGCAACTTCCTCCAGTGTGCCTGGATCCTAGTAGGGTCATTTGCTTGGAATCTGTGACCATTTTGTTCCTACCTTTTTCTCTCGATGGATTTGACAACCTGAACCATTTTAAAGGAAAATTAGCTCCTCTGAAAAATGACGGCTAACTCTGCTAGAGCCCAATATTCAAAATGGCCGCCAACGCCATCTTGAAAAACATGAAATTTAATATCTCTGGCATCAGATGAGCTACAAGGACGAATGAGGTGTCCTTTTTCACTAATTCTGGCATTACAAATCCACTGGAATGGTTATTGTATTGTATTGTATTGTATATTGTATTGTAATTGTATTGTATTATATACCGGTATACTAATTGTACATACTAATCTGCCACTTCACTGTCACTACATGATTCACTGTATGAGCCACTATCAGAATCACTGTCCTCACTTTCGCTGCTATCATCACTGTTGTTCTCTGCCTGCGGTGAATATCTAATATTACTTTTTTACTGTTTCAGATGGATCGCATGCCCATCTGATGAAAATCGCCGACTTGTGAAGTGACCGAAATAATGGATAATAGAAGAGAGAGTGAAGAGTTACCAGACAAGACATTAAATGAATACAAGTGCATTTTACTCTGTGGTAAGCGATGTACCGCAGATGATCGTTTGGAAAACATTACACCTGAGAAGTGGGAATCCATCCGGGAAAAGTCTTTACAATGGAAAGAACTTGATAAGTTTCAACATATACATGAAAATGTGGATTGGGAGAAGGGACCAAAGGGTCACCACATGCATAGCATTTGTTACGCATCATTATCCAGCAAGCGCAAGCTCTCTCAAGCCGAAAAACGCAAACACAAATCCGAGGAACGTCTTGAAAGAGATGAAGCATCAGATCAACAAGACCCTTCCCCAGAGGCCAGTGCACCTAAAAGGCTCCGCTCCAGTATGGGTGTCCTTCACGATAAGACTATGTGTGTGGTGCATGAAAGGGGCATATAAGAGTAGTGATCGTGACAAGCAGATTTTACTCCTATCAACAGTAGATGCCTGGACTAAATTCAAGTTACATACTGTCCGTCTGGAAGATGAGGTCATGAGATTGAGACTTGACACTCTGATTGCATCCATCCCAGATAGTCAAACAGCATTTGGGTTGGAAATCCGCTACCATCGTGCGTGCTGGCGCAAATATGTAAGCGACCACAAGCCCCTTTCAGATGAAAGCACTCAACATCTGCAGCGTGTACACCTCCGAGAGGCCCAAGCTCTCTTCTTTCATCATATTCGTCAAGTCATCTTCAAAGACCATGAAATTCGCACACTGCAAGGCCTGCTGCAGAACTATAAGCGCATTATCTCAAATCACGGACATAACTCAGTAGTAAAATCCAGCTACTTAAAGGAAATTCTCGTCAATGAATTTGGGGAAGACATCGGATTTCATGAACGCATTCAAAAGAATGTGAGTGAACTGGTATATGATACAACAGCAGCAGGTACATACATCGAGGCGGCAATTTCTCCATTGGGTGTCAGCAATGATCAGTTGGTGATGAATGTTGTGGCACGACTCAAAGAGCAAGTCATCAGGACAAATACTATTCCCTGGCTCCCATATATACACGAGTTGGAGAGAGAAGAAGACCTCAGCAAGCTCCTGCTGAAGCTGCTCACATGGCTGAAACACCCAAATAAGTCTGCAATTGATGACAGTCCATCCGTCCGATCGATTGCATCTATCCTCACAAGCTACATCACTGGAAAACGCACTGCATTTGAGATAAATCTCTCTGTCTTGCTACATGGACTGACCAAGAGTAGGGAGATAGTCGACATAATGCACAAAGATGGACTGGGCATCAGTTACAATGACGTACTTATGCTGCAAGATTTTTGGGTGGTCAATGACCTCAAGTGCTCATCTGATTGCCCCTTCGAACTAGCTGAGGGTAAGCCTGCTATCGCTATAGTCGACAACGATGACTTCAAGAGCGACACACTGACCGGTGCTGGCCAGTCACACCGCACTAATGTCATGTGTGCCTAAATGTGTTATCTCCAGGATGTATTGAAGAGACATTGAGACTTTATGAGCGTGCTGAAGGAGAGCATATTGTTGATGATGAAGACGGTGATAAATCGTCAAATTATAAGTCGAGTGATTATGGCGATGACAGTGACAATGGTACGCAATTTAGGGGATTTGCGAGTGAACATGAGAGTGATGAAGGTGATGTAACAGCTTTCGCGGAAGCTGTTGAAGGTGAAGAGAGTGAAGTGGGGAAAGTGAGTGAGTGGGAGAGCTCAAGGTCAATCTCCAAGTTTCACTTGAGTGACACGACTCCAAGCCCTTCGCCAGCTAAATCGCCTATCAAGCTACGCTTTTATAAGAAGCAGGTACTTGAGAAGGTGGCCGCGGTAGCCAGGGAAGAGGCAAAAAGACTTGGTGAGGATGAGGCTGTGAGTGAGGGTGAGCGTGGTGACTCATCTCGCCCGCCATTGTCTCCCTTATCTACCCAAGCCACCCAAGATGACCCGGGCGACCCCATTCTTCCCCACCACCCCCACCACTGCCAAGGGTTGAGGACCCCCCACTTTCGGCCTATTTGACTCCTAGGTCCCCCGACAGGAGACATACTGCTGCCGAAAAGGGGAAAGGCAGGCAACATGTCAAAAAAGGACAGCAAACTAGGCGGGCTTTGTTCGAGGCTCCCGCGGCGTCCACCCCTGCCGGCCCCAGCCATACACCCCCGCAACCTTCCCCACGGTCCTCCCCACCTCTCCAGCCTTCAACATGTGTGCCTGACGAAGTTTTTGAGCTCTCATCACCAATACCTGGGCCTAGTGACAGTGGAACATTGCTTCCTGCCACTCGTCGCAGGCAA
Source organism: Lithodes maja (assembly GCA_037953745.1). NCBI lineage: Eukaryota > Metazoa > Arthropoda > Malacostraca > Decapoda > Lithodidae > Lithodes > Lithodes maja. The sequence goes on from JBAKBP010003384.1 coordinate 105,911, forward strand.
AGGAGCCCAGAACCTCGGGGGGACATAGCCTCACCTGCCACTCCTTCCCCACCTCGGCCCCCCGCACACCGCCCACGCATCACTCGTTCCCCGCCAGATTATGTGGGGGACACTGATGATGAAGGGCACCTCACAGATGACTCTGGCCATGACTATATAATCCACCGTCAGGGCAAGATGACCACTCTGACGACGACTACATGGACATGGACGACCCTCAACCCATCCGCTCCGCCCGGGGGCGTCGTGCTGTGGCCCGCCCTGGCCTCCCGAGTTGGCCGTGGGCGTGCTGGGCCACCACCTGGAGCTCCTCATGTGCGTCGCCAAAACCCATTCTACGTTTTCCAGTGGGAAGACCTGGCTGACGGGGAAGATTACAACCCTGATGTGCCAGCTTTTGATGAGGTACAGGAGGGTTCAGGAATTACCTACAATTTTCCCGCAGGCCCCAATGCTCCACCACATGAGCTTTTTGAGGCCTTTTTTTATGAGGAGGTTACCGGATTTGTCATCAAGTTGACAAACAAGCAGCACCAATTCCAGGTCCACATGTTTGACAAGGTGACCAAGGGCCACATGAGACAGTGGACCAAAGTGACTCATCATGAGTTCATGGTCTTCCTGGCACTCACCATGCTAATGACTCTTGTCAAGAAGCATAGGTTGCCTGACTATTGGATCACCAATGATCTCATATCCACCCCTGCCTTCGGGAAATATATGTCTCGCGACCGGTACCTTGGCATCCTCGCAGCGCTCCATCTTGTCACCAACACCGACGTCCACTGCCCAGACAAGCTGTGGAAGATTAGGACGTTGTACGAGATGATGCGACACCGCTTCTCCTCCTACTTCAAGCCCTTCCGCAAGGTCGTCATTGACGAGTCTCTTGTGCTGTTCCGGTGAAAGCTCAGCTTCCGGCAGTACATCCCTTCAAAGAGACATCGCTTTGGCATAAAATTCTTTGTGCTGTGCGACTGCCGAACTGGCTATGTCCTGGACTTCCTGGTCTACAGCGGGAAGGAAGGGGACGTGCTTGTGGACCCCGTCATTGGCTTTGGCGGAGCAGTGGTGCAAGCCATGATGGACCGCTATTTCCATAAGAATCACGTCCTCTACACGGACAACTACTGCACGTCCCCCACTCTCTCAAAGTACCTCCATGAGCGCAAGACAGGGACTGTAGGCACAGTACGATGGAGAAGGAAGGGCATGCCACCTTTCCCTCCAAAGACCAAGAAAGGCGATGTGTTCCGGAAGAAGTCGGGGCCCATTCTGGCTATCCACTGGCACGACCAGCGGAAGGTCAACCTCCTGACCACCGTCCACAAGGGGGAAATGGTGGAGACTGGCAAGGTGGATCGCCGCACCCAGGCCAGGGTGACCAAGCCCAATGCTGACCTGGAATACAACATCAATATGAGGCTGGTGGACAAGTCCGACATGCAGATAGGCTTCATTGACTGTCTGCGTACCTCGTGCAGATGGCACAAAAAGTTCTTTCTGCACATGGTGGACATGTCCATTCTGAATGCCTACAATATATACAAGCTTCGGAATGAGAACACACCCAGGAAGTTCAATAGTCTGCGGAGGTTCCAAAAGCAGGTGTTGAAGGAGCTCCTGGAGAAGTATGGTACGCCACAGAGGGCAGTGGCACATGCTGGGCCCGCCGCTACTGACCGCTTGCACTGTGCATATTACATGAATATGCACAGGCTCATTTCTCTGCCTTTGACACCAGCAGGAAGAAAGCAGCAGAAGCGGTGCCATGTCTGCTACAACACCAGGCTGAGGGCGAGGTCAGAGAAAAAGTCCACCATGGAGTGTGTGGAGTGCAAGGTGCCACTCTGTGCTGAAGGGTGCTTCTTTGATTACCACTCCAAGCAGGAGTTCTAATCATAGTGAAAGTACCAAAGACAGTGACAATATGTATATATATATAGGCAATAAGTGGAAGTAAAACAATTTATTCTAATACAAAAGTCAAATGTATTATGAGAAAATTGATACAAATACAATAACACCATAATAAGATGTGAAAGTGACACATAAATGTATATAATAAGTGACATTCATATGATTAGAACCTATAGAAATATATAAATCAGTGAAAAAAGACACAATAAATTGTATATAAAACGTTTACAAAGCATATAACTAAGTGAAAGTGACACAAGACCTAATATTTGATGGCCAAAGTATAATAAACACCTGTGATAACGAATAATCAGTGCCTAATATAACAATAACCTACCTCAGCTGCGTCAAGGTCTTCCACCAAACTCCCCTGCCAGCTAAATTTGCAAATTTTTCAATAGAAAACGTACAGACCAAAGACCGATGTTTACTAAAGTGTATGCTCGATATAGCTCGCCCCATAAATAATCGACATCTGGATGAGGCGAAACGTCTTGTAATCGCAAACTAATGAGGTGAAAATGTCTTATAATCTTTAATGCGGCGAAATTTGTCCGACAAAGAATAGGCTATGTGGATGAATGAAATTGTAGTTGTAGTTTCCAATATGGAAAGTAATTTTCTTCTGTATTATTTAATCACCATTCAGTAGGCCTACAAGCCCAAACATTCCCGGAACTATGTAATTTAAGGTGTGTGTGTGCGTGTGTAGCCAAGTGTGAAGTTACTGTACAAAATTAGTGTAGTTAGCCATAAACTGCCGGAAGACGACTTCGTTTTCTTTTATGGTTAAGGAGATACGCGTTAAAGAACTAAAATTTTAAATGGGTAACTATTTAATAAATGCGGAAGTTAATTATTCTCGAAATGTTTAGTTAACTTATCACACATTTCCTGCTACATTTTCAACTGAATAACAAAGATTCATAATATTTACATTTTTACCGTTCCAGAATTTATATTATTTATTGATATTTAAGCATATGTGAATAAGCCAATTGTTTATGATGCAGGTCCGGACTCCGGATCCCCCATTTCACGCACTAGCAATATAAAGTGCAGACGTAATTTTCCCAGCCTAGCGCTGGGATCCCTTACAATTGTATTATGATGGCTGGTCCAACACACACACCGAGGGTACATGTTAACAAAGCTCTGATGGATAACATTAAAGGAATAGAAAATGTTAGGGTGTTATTTATAAGTGAAATTCATCAAGTTGTGAATTTCTCGCCTAGGCTGGAAGGTCGCTTTTCGTTTATTTCGCTGGCTAACATCCATGATTACACCCTCCATAGGGAACATGGTTTTATCCTATATGAACGGCTCTCTGGAAACACTAGTCACGCAACCGTTCTTTATAGGGATCTATATGATTCATACATTTATTTTGATAGCCTGGCTGCCCCTGCCCCTCGCCAAGTAATAGAATACCTGGTGTCAAAATGTCCTCCAGGCAGCATAATCAGCAATAAGATCATTCTACAAGATGATTATATTCATTCTTGTGCATTCCATTGTCTTGACCTAGCCAGGTATATCTGTGATCATCCGAATATTACAGTACAAAATATTGCCACAAGCTACCCATGTGATATTGCTGCTAAAAATGAACTATTTATTTGCTTAAATGTTCTAAATTTACTGACCACATTTCCTAACAAAATCAACCTTATTGACCCATTGTTCAACAGGGTGTGTCCCAATCTTTTGGTTCTACCTTACCGTCCTGTCAAGACTGGGGAAGGTCACAGGGACGCACCGGGACAATAAGGTCAAGCGGCTCAGAGGGAAAGTATTCAAGGTCTGATATTGAGGCAAGACTGATCAAAACAACGATATTTAGTTGCACTTTAATACTACGGGGCTCATATCCGTGTGTTTGACCTAGGAAGGCCTATGACCTATGTGGGTGGGTATACCAAGTCTGGCACACAGGAGCTACAGCACATTATCCAGAAAACCCCAATTTACCTTCGCCAGGGATAATCACAGCTCCACAATACCAACCTACCCGTAACTCATATAAAATAGACCTAGCAGCTACCTCTTCAGTGTACTGAAACCCTTTGTCATTGTATGTTGGTTATCATTAGAGGATTTTATGCAGATTAGGAGGGATCTGTGGGAGTTAGAGGGTTAAATCAGATTAGGTTTACCCCTTTAGCTCTCCGGAGTCTCTTCTAATGCTGAGAAAAGTCAAATAATGATAGCCAAAACAGAATGAAAATTACGAAATTGTGCTGAAGGGTGCAAGACGTTGAAGTAAAGTTAATACATTTAACTTTGATTAACATATAAAATTATTTTCCAGATTAGTATTAACTTCTTGGGATCAAAGGAGAAAAATTTATATTTATTTTCCCTATAATTCCCACAGATCCTTCCTAAGCGGAGAAATCGAATAATTGTACCCAGAATAAAAGGAAAATGACGCCATCGCACAGAAGGGTTAACCTTTTGAAGCTCTGACGCGTGTTAGCAGTTTATTTTGGCTATCATTAGATGATTTTATGCAGCTTAGGAAGTATCTGTGGGTATTAAAAGGGTAAATAATAATAATAATAATACTTTATTTCAGACTCACACAGTACAGAGGGGACCATACTGGGGTCCATATATACCTTACAGTATCATAAATATATATAAGCTACTGTACATAGGCTACATAAAATAAAAAGAAATTAAATAATACCCAGCTTGCTATCATGTAGTTCACAGCACTGCCTCAACCAAAAACAGTGGTCATCAAACTAATGTGTTACCAAAACCACTGTCCTAATTGTGTACAGTACCATGCCTCACCTCATTTAGCTTCCGGTACAGTATGTTGCTACAGTACAGTATAGGAATATCGGTACTGTACTGCACTATGAGGTTCAGTACCGGTATGCTACTTCTGTAGAGTAGCAGACCTGAAATCATTACTTAAGGTTAAATATAGAGCAACTTCCTCCAGTGTGCCTGGATCCTAGAGGTGTACACTATGCTTGGAGTTTGTAGCATTTTAATGATACTGTTCTCAGAAGTATTAAGGCGCTGAATGAATTTATATGTTAGCTTTCTAATGAGTGATTGGTAACAGTGTAAGTTCATATAGGCACATAGCGTACTTGTACTCTCATATTTTGAGAGCCCCAGAAACATTTTCATGATATTGTGATATGAGATACTTAGTCTATTCACTGTCATTTTCTTATAGTTCCACCATAGTTGTGCTGTATACATTGGTGAGCAGTAGGAGTTGAACAATGTTATTTTTGTATCCCATGTGCACATATGCAATTTTCTTAATATTGAATTTCCCTGCATGTAAAGTTGCCTTCGCTGACGACCCATATCCTCATCATCTGAGCGATCACTTGAAATATAGTGTCCTAGATACTTTACTTTACTTACTTCTATAATTTCTTCATACAAATGGAATTTAGGTAGCTTTGATTTCAATAGAAGGTTAGATTTAAATATTAAGATATTGCTCTTTATAGGATTAAATTTGACTGAATGTTCGATTCCAAATTTTTCACATACTCTTAATAATTTGTCCAGTCCTGCTCCAGAGGCTAGGTCATCAGCATACATGAGATGATTTACAATGGTGCTGCCAATACAGCACCCAGTGCGAGTCTTGTTCAGCTCCAGACTAAGATCATCCATGTAGACGTTGAAAAGATACGGAGACAATATCCCCCCCTGCCTAACACCATTGGTTATGGCAAAAGAGCCTGACAGGATGTTGCCCCATCTTACACACATTTTTTGATTAGCATACCAGAAAATAAGTATCCTAACAATATAGCTAGGCACTCCCCTGTTAACTAATTTTTCAAATAAGGTTTTGTGACACACCCTATCAAAAGCCTTACTTGCATCAAGAAAACAAGAGAAAATTGAGCTATTTAGTTTGTTGTATGTATCAATCACTTCTTTCAGCACATACATTGCATTGGTCTGTGCCGTGATTTTTCTTAAAGCCAAACTGATTGCTGCTGGTGACAATATATGCAGACATTCTTTCTAGCATTATCATTTCAACTACCTTACTCACCACACTAGCAAGTGCTACTGGGCGGTAGTTGTCTTTAGCTGTAATTTTACCTGATTTATCTTTAATGACAGGAACAAGTATTACGGATATCATAGACTCCGGCAGGACACCATGCGTAAATAGACTGGTGATGCAAGAACTAAGTTTATCTATTAACAACTTATCTGCATATTTAAGATGTTCTGCATATATACCATCCAGCCCACAAGCTTTGTTTAGGTTAAGTTTTCTTATTGATAAATCAATAGCATCCAATTACCGTCCCATTAGTCTCACATCAATCATAGGAAAGCTGCTAGAGTCAATTATTGCTAGTAAAATTAGAAACCACTTAGAAACATTTAATTTAATAAATTCTCAGCATGGATTCACTCAGGGACGTTCTTGCCTTACAAATTTGCTTAGTTTTTTCTCAGAGGTGTATGAAGCAGTAGATAATGACAAGTCATATGATATAATATATTTAGATTTCAGTAAAGCTTTCGACAGAGTCCCTCGTGAGAGATTGATGAGAAAAGTTGAGGCGCATGGAATAGGTGGGTCGTTGTTGGGATGGATTAGGTCATGGCTAATTGGTAGGAAGCAGAGAGTCAGCATAAATGGTACTAAGTCAGAGTGGGGATCAGTCAAGAGTGGTGTACCCCAGGGATCTGTATTGGGTCCTCTGTTATTTATTATACAGTATACATAAATGACCTTGATTTAGGTATAACTACAGTAGTAGGATAAGTAAATTCGCAGATGATACCAAAATAGGGAGACCAATAGATTCAGATAGCCACATAGAGTGCCTCCAAAGGGATCTAGATACCTTACACGAATGGTCCGTAAAATGGCAGATTAATTTTAACATTGACAAATGCAAGGTATTAAAGATAGGGAAGACAAATACTAATGCAAAATATAAACTAGCTAATGCTGAATTAGAAAACTCAGACTGCGAGAAAGATTTGGGTGTGTTTGTTAGCACGATTTGAAACCTAGAAAACAGTGTATAAGCGTACGTAACAAGGCAAACAGGATTCTAGGGTTCATCTCAAGGAGTGTGAGTAACAACTGCCGATGTTATCTTGAAACTTTATTTGTCATTAGTGAGACCTCATATGGATTATGCTGTCCAATTTTGGTGTCCTTATTACAGAATGGACATAGATTCGTTGGAGAGAGTACAGCGAAGAATGACAAAAATGATTCATAATATTAGAAATCTACCATATGAAGAAAGGTTGAAAAAATTAGGCTTACATTCGTTAGAAAGACGCAGAGTTAGAGGGGATATGATAGAAGTGTTCAAGTGGGTTAGTGGGACAAATAAAGGAGACATGAACAATTTACTGAAGCTCAGTGATAGCGAAAGAACTAGAACAAATGGTTTCAAATTAGATCAATTTAGTTTCAGAAAAGATATAGGCAAATATTGGTTTGGTAACAGAGTTGTGGATGGGTGGAATAGGCTACCGAGTGATATAGTCACAGTGGGATCAAGAACGATAGGGAGCTTTAAGATAAAAGGCAGATAAGATAGGCATATGGACGAGATGGGTTGGGTGTGAGGGGGATCTACCAGGTGTGGGCCAATCGGCGCTCAGCAGACCCCCGTAATCTTGTGTTAATCTCTGACCGTTTTGGTGGGGTCAGTACTCAAGGTATTAGTGAGTTGGGCCTAGTAATTGGGGTTGGGTGTGACAGGGATCTGCCTTGTGTGGGCCGATCAACTTTTTGCAGACTCCCATTTTCTTATGTTCTTAACTTCTCAATCTTCTCAATCTTCTCCTGGCGTCATAAAATACTAATGAATTTCGTTGTCAGGCGTATGATTCAGTTCAGTTCAGTTGGAATTCGGGAAGTTTAGCCTTAACGTCGGCACTTCCCTAAGAGGTTTTGTTATTTTTCTTTTTGTGACTTTTTGTGACGTGCTCATTTGTCTAAAAATAAATATATCTCATTTGTCATCCCTTTTTCTGAAATCTTCTTTCTTCTCTCTTCTTCCTTCATTCTTGTTTCTTCTCTCTTCAGTCTTCTTATTTCAGTTCTTTCAATTTTTTCTCTCGTACTCTCCACATTTGATAGATTGTCTGTTTCACTCTATCGCTTATTTCTTTGTTAAATAAAAGATGTCCGATGACTTAGTTTTAATTTTCAATATAAGGCTGTTGGAACCCTGGATCTTTTATTCTGCATGCTTTATAAAATGAACAGTGTAGTAGAAAATGTTTTAGGTCTTCTGTTCCTTCCTTACACAGATCGCATTGTGTCTCTCCTCCCACATGCCTATTTCTATCTTTTAGATTGAAGTTATTTGTTCTACATCTGTAAAATATTATAGATGCCTGTGTGTTGTCATAAATATCTTCCTCGCTCTTAATCTCCTTTTTATAACTCCTATACACTTCTAGGCTACTCTTCTCTGCCAACTCTCTCGCCATCTTCCCGAATCCCAGTCCAGAACTCTTTTTCTAATGTCGTCTTTCTTAATGTTTGCTAAATTTGTTTCTCCTAACTTCAAATTCCTACATACTTTCGAATTTCTGCAGTCCAGGGATCTTTACTACTTCTAAGTTTTTCCTCTGTGATTCTTCTTAGCAAGTCATTACTTTCCTCTCCTACTAAATATTTAAGATATTTTATGTTACCTTCCATAATTCTTGCCTCCATTGATGAGGCTCCTATTTCACCCCTTAAGGTTACCTTTTGGGCATATCTGGGTGCCCCTAATATGTGTCTAAAATCCCTATTCTCTATATTTTGTAATTTATGTATTACTGTTTTTGAAAAACCTATAACATTCGAGCCATACAGGACTGCTGGTATCACAATACTTTTCCAATAAGTATCTTATTACAACTTTGTGATATTACCGGGTATGTAAGGTTAGCCATTCTATTTGCTTTATCCAAAGCTTCTATTTTCTGGGTTTTAAAACATTTTTTATTATCATTAATTTGTATTCCTAGATATTTAATTTGTTTTACCACTTCTATTTCTCGTATATTGTTTGGTTTGTTTTTCATATTAAATATTAGGATTTTACTTTTGTCTTTATTTATACTTAAGCCACACTCTCCCCCTATCTCTATTAATTTATCTATTACTCTTTCTGCTTCCTGGATTGTATGAGCCAAGAGTAGCCCGTCATCGGCATAAAACAATGAATTTATTTTGAAACACTCATCTACAAACCCTCTTTTATTTTCTAACAGCTTAATTATCTCATAAGTTATTAATTTAAATAATGTTGTGGACCCCGTACAGCCTTGTCTGATGCCGCTTGTTACCTTAATCTCCGTCTCATTTACTTGCCCCTTATTTATAATTGTACTATCTTCTTTATATGTTACTTACTATGTCTATAACATTTGAATTTATATTGTAATCTTTTAATACTTTTATCAGTTTCTCCCTTCTGATGGAGTCATAGGCCTTTTTAAAGTCTATTGAGATTACTATGAGTGACTTCTTTTGTTTAAATATTTTATCTTTACAGTATTTCAATATAAAAAGATTATTTTCGATTCTACCCTTATTTGTAAACCCACTCTGTGTCTCCCTTACCTCTCCATTCTCCCTAATGTGTTCTTCTATTTTATTTTTAATTGCTGTCGTCATGAAAAGTTTATATGATATGTCTGTTAGAGCGATTGGCCTCAATTCATTTACCTTTGGTTGATTTACTTTTGGTAACATAACAGTTTTTGACTTCTTCCACTCTTCTGGAATTACATTTGTGTCCATAATATTATTAAAGCACATTGCAAGTTTTTCTAAGCACTTATCACTTTGTGACAATGCTTTATATAACTCAGGTTTCATTGCATCAGGGCCTGCTGCTTTTCTATTCTTTAATTTCTTTATATTTTCCTTTAATTCTCCCACTGTAATGTTTGGTTTCTCCATGTAGTTTATGTTTGTATTAACTCTTAAAGCCATTTCCATGTGTTCCCGTAACTCCTCTGTAACTGTGACTGATTGTATGTTATAATTGTGTTCATCATTTACATTCATCCCTATTTTAAATAATTTACCTTCTTGCCTGTCCTCCATTTCTTTCTCTTTTAATTCTCTATATTCCCTATTTATATCCTCATTCCAAACTTCCTCGATGTTATTGTCATGCATTTTATATATACCACTCCAAAACATATTTAATACCTCTACAGCCCTTTTATCTGACAATACTTCTTCATCGTTATAAAGTTTTAATTCTTTTATTTCGTTTTGACTTTTGTTTCTTAGTTTATTTATATATTTCCACATCTTTTTACTCGCATCTCCTCCCTCTATTATCTCTCTAGTCTTTTTCCTCTCATGTATATAAATGGCTTCCCTGATCTCTTTCTGTACTTTACTTTTTTGTTCCAAGAAAAGTATGTTACTTCTCTCCTCTTCCTCTCTATTTTTAGCATTTCTTCTTAATCTATTATAATATCTCCTCTTGTTTATACCTTTTCTAATACTGTCATTCATCCATGGTGCCTCTTGTTTTATTTTGTCTCTTCCTAATCTCCTCCTAGAGGTAGTTTTAAATATATCATCAGCTGTTTCCTTCATTACTCGATTGAAGACTCTTATATCGTTACTCTCTTCTCTAGTTATTCTATTTTCTAGTTCCCTAATAAATTCGACTATGGTCTCCTCGTTTGTTTTATAGTATTCTTTTGTTTCCCATTTCTTCCCGTTAAAGGATTTACTATTTGAATTATTCCACTCAAAATATACCTCAATAAGGTTATGGTCTGACAGATCATAGACATCTTGCTTTTCATCTATTTTCATACTTTTAAAATTTTCATACATTTTATCTGAAATTAAAACATAATCTATTACGCTAGATTGATCGTTTCTTCGCCATGTAATCTCCCCATTACACTCCTGGTCATCATTTAACATATTTAGTTTAAATGTATCCATCAAATCTAGTATAATGTGTCCATTATAATTTAGTTTTTGCAGTTCAGTTGTTGGGCGGGAAGCTAGGCCTTTACAACAGCACCTCCCTTTTGCTTTTTTGTTTTGTTTTGCTTTTACTTTGTTCAGTATTATTTTATCTTTGTTATGCTCTGATTTTATACAGGTTTAACTTGGTATAGGTGAGTTCTGCAAGACTGGGCTATTGGATTTATTACAACTTACATAAAGGGAATCAACAGAGGACATATAAAAGCTCAGATAAATGGTTTGTAATACAGCTTTATTTTAATAACACACTCGGGTATATGGTCCGTAATAGGATTCGCACGAACAATAGACGTTGGAGCGCGGGGGTAGGTTAGTGGCCTTTGTATCGTCTCTTAGCACTGCTCACAGATTTGAATAGAGTTCTTTCGCTTCCCACTTCCAACGTTCAGGAATTCTTCTGATCGCATTACTCAACGATACGTAGATTACTTAAATCACAAGGCTAGGCATCTCGTTATCTTGAGTTGGTGTGTTGGGGGCTAACAGCGACTCTTTTGCCGTCCAAGTTGTCCGGGAGTGTAGAGAAGTGTACAGTTGGGCTAATTTGGCTAGCCGTTGGTGACACGTTGTTATGGGACTCCTACTGAAAGCCTTAAATGCCTTTGTCATCGGCGTAGCCAGAGAAAACGGTGGATCGAATTAACGTAAGGCAGTCGGGAGAACGACTTTCCTTACTATTCCGGCCTTATGGGAGGTTCAGACGTGCAAACGGCTTTTCGCCTTTCGGTCAAACAGACAATTGTTTGCCCAGGAATCTTCTCGTCGAGTCTTCTCCTAAACTCGCGTAATCCCTTCTAACATAACCAGATCTTTCTACCTGGGACCGGTTATGAGTTATGATTGCTCTTAAGCCCAAAGTAGCGGCGAGCCGGCTGACAATACGTTTATGAGACAATCAAAAAGAATTTATGAATCGGTTGTTGAAAGATATAATCTTGCCCCTGGTTTCTCGGTTGCAACAATATATTTGTCAAGGATTGACAAATATAGCAACTGCTAATTTTGACATCATGTTCAAATAATATGTAATAGCATTATCTATGTTTGTATTAGACAACAATCGTGATTGGTTTCTATTTTATGTGGATAAATAGTATTAAGCTGAATAAACTAAATACCGAAAGTTCACTAGAGTGGTTGTTGATACATAGATGAGGGAGGAGGGAGGGAGGGAGGAAGGAAGGGCTAGGCAGTGTTGCCAGTGGTATCGCTACATATTACCGCTATATGTAGAGCTATTTACTTCAATTTAGCAGCCATTTTCATATCTAGAGAGATTTACTAGGGATAATTTAAAAATTTCAGACATTCTAGTCATATTACATTGTAAAATTTGCAAAACAAACAAACCAAAACTCTTTAGAAATTGCAGCATTATTCTAACATTGTTTGACTATGTAGCAACAGGCTAGCGACTTTTGAGAAAGGATCTAGTGGTATTTTGTGGAGACATACTGGGAGGGAGGTGGTGGTTGCAGAGTTGCCAGTTGTAAAGCTACATATTACCGCTAAATGTAGAGCTATTTACTTCAATCTAGCAGCCATTTCTTTTATATCTAGAGACATTTACTAGGGATAATTTGAAAATTTCAGACATTCTAGTCATACTACATTGTAAAATTTGCAAAACAAACAAACCAAAACTCTTTAGAAATTGCAGCATTATCCTAACATTGTTTGACTATGTAGCAACATGCTAGCGACTTTTGAGAAAGGATCTAGCGGTATTTCGTGGTAACACTTTAGGAGGGTTAAAATACGAGTCACACGGGCAATTGCCAAAACTTTAAAAGTCCATATCATTGTTATTAAACTAAGCATTTGGCAAAGGGAGGAATTGTTAAAAACCTAAGCCAATACTCTGTCATTCACCAAAAATAAATTTGAATTTATCATTATTATTTGGTAGGGTAGGTATGTATAGGTAGGTTGGCTAAATAATTGCTGGAATTCGTAGGGACTCGAACGGTTTTGAGAGAGTTAAATAAAAAACAAATGATAGATCTGAATAATAAAGAGATTATGTTATTAACCTCTGAAGTGCGCACGGGGGTAAATGAAAACCTCCCCCTGTGCTGACGTATTTGAGGTTTTTCGTCACTAAAATATTCATTGTACCATTAATAGCATTAATAATTATCCATATGCGCCTATTATGGGTTGATTATAAAGGTATTAACCTGAAACAACAATAAAACGAGTGAAAACAGCGTTTGGATGGTCAAAATCGGAGATATAGCCCGCGAGTTGTATAATCTATGGGTGAGGCAAACTCCTTTCCCGCCAATTTCCCCCAAGGCCACTGAGACACAGTCGATCGATACTCTCTCTCTCTCTCTTGCACTCGATGGCCATCAGTGATGACAACACCCTGCTTGCAACTCGCTAATGTTAGCACGAAAATATACCTCAGAATAAGGGAATAATAGGGAAAATAGGTGATAACTGAGGAATAGGAGGAAAGTGGGGAAGGAGGGGAGGTAGAGGACTGAGATTTTGCATGGCCCAGGGGCCAAAAAAAAAAAAAAAATAAAAAAAAAAAAAATTTTCGATGTAAAAAGTTGATTTTTAGTTTTACTTACTCCAGAGAGTCTTCCCGCAGTCCGCCGGCCGAACTCTAAAGAGTCTTCCCGCAGTTCCCGGGTTAAGCAAAACTGGGGGATGCGTGGAAGCCTATAGACTGTAGACGGTAAACTTTGTGTGGGTAGCGAATTCGGTTTTAAAGTAATTTAAGAATAGACAGTTTTCAATGCTGCGGCCAAACTATTCCACCCATTTATATTTTTTTGGTATCAAAACGTTCGGAATCGCGAGCCTCACCCAACTACGCAAGCATGGCTCTGATCATCGGCGTAGCTTTCAAGATGTGGAATTTGAGTTTTTTTCAAGATTGCCGGAAAAAACCCACGTGCAAAAGCAAAACCTCTATCAAATTTGCGGAGCATTAGTAGGGGAGTGCGTATGCCAAAGCCCAGTCGTTTCCTGTGAGTGGGAGAGACGGTATTTAGGCGTCAAGTTTTTCGGGAAATCGGCTGCCACGGACCTGTTTGGCCACCATGCCGGATGTTTAGCATATCAAAAGTTGCCCAATACAAAAACGCACCTCTTGTGAAAGTTTGATCCCGATCCAAAAAGCGGTTCTGGAGTTATTGCGTCGAAACCGGCGAGTAAGAAGAATTTGGATGAAATCCCAGGTTTAATGATTACAATAGGGGTTCCCCGTAGGGGACGAACCCCTAATGATGATGATGATGAGGAGGAGGAGGATGATGATGATGATAATGATAATAATAATATTAATAATAATGATAATGATAATAATAAAAATAAAATACAAATATAAACAACAATAATATGTACTGTATGTAATGTATTTATGTATATACTAAAGCACATACCCCATAGTTGGGTGTGGTTGACTCGAGACAGAGCCCGAACAGGGACAACACAAAACACAATAAAAAACAAAGCAAAAAACAAAATACAAATGCACACACATCTACTGTAGGTCGCCCAGAAGACCCAGAGACCCAGGCCCAATGCGGGTCTTCCAGCAAAAGACTCCCAGGTCCCAGACCTCCCAGAAAGGTTCTGGTCTCAGCAGGCAGACATGCAGCAAAGCCCACCACCACAATGCCCGCCCACCTCACATCCAGGCATAACCCTTCATATACACCGGCTCCCCGGGCCAGGTTATACTGGGGCCCGACCCCCTCTATTCACAATCATTCTAAATTCATTCCTATTTATTCCAACAATAATAATAATGATAATAATAATAATGATGATAATAATAATAATCAAAATACTACTACTACTACTACTACTACTACTACTACTAATAATAATAATAATGATAATAATACCAATACGGACCCATTGCAGGACACATGGGGTGCAGCATACCGGGGATACTGTCCGGAGCCCTGCAACGGTTTCTTCTACTACTTCTTAATCCAGATCATCACCAAAATTATCGTCTCCACCAGTCGACTCGGCAGCAGCATCGTTCTTTTGAGGTGCGTAGTGTTGTTGTTGTTGTTTTAGTTCCCCAGACTGTCTGGCCTAACAGTCCCGAGTCCGGTAGACCAAAGCTGCTCCAAATGCTCAGGCTCCCAAAGAGGGCTGGTCCTGTCCAGAGTGAGGTTTGGCATCCTCTACCCAACTTTAGCCGTTTCTGTCTGTCTCTTTTACTGTATTACTTTTCCTACTTCAGGGGTGGGAGGCTAGGAATCCTCCTCCCCTTGTAAAATTCACGTATTAGACAAGACAGAGAAAGGGGCGAGGGAACGCAAAAGTGGTCCCGGACCCTAAGAATTGGAACTTTAAATGTTGTTTCTGTTCGGTCACCCCCAGCTATGGGGTATGTGCCGGAGTATATACATACATACATACTACTACTACTACTACTACTACTACTACTACTACTAATATTATACCACTACTACAACAACAACTACTACTACTATTACTACTTCTACTATTATACCACTACTACAACAACTACTACAACAACTACTACTACTACTACTACTATTATACCACTACTACAACAACAACTACTACTACTACTACTACTATTATACCACTACTACAACAACAACTACTACTACTATTATACCACTACTACAACAACAACTACTACTACTACTACTAC
This sequence comes from Lithodes maja, assembly GCA_037953745.1. Classification (NCBI taxonomy): domain Eukaryota; kingdom Metazoa; phylum Arthropoda; class Malacostraca; order Decapoda; family Lithodidae; genus Lithodes; species Lithodes maja. The sequence continues at coordinate 121,492 of JBAKBP010003384.1, forward strand.
TATTATACCACTACTACAACAACAACTACTACTACTACTACTATTATACCACTACTACAACAACAACTACTACTACTACTACTACTACTATTATACCACTACTACAACAACTACTACTACTACTACTACTATTATACCACTACTACAACAACAACTACTACTACTACTACTACTACTACTACTATTATACCACTACTACAACAACAACTACTACTACTACTACTACTACTACTACTATTATACCACTACTACAACAACAACTACTACTACTACTACTACTACTATTATACCACTACTACAACAACAACTACTACTACTACTACTATTATACCACTACTACAACAACAACTACTACTACTACTACTACTACTACTATTATACCACTACTACAACAACAACTACTACTACTACTACTATTATACCACTACTACAACAACTACTACTACTACTACTACTATTATACCACTACTACAACAACTACTACTACTACTACTAATATTATACCACTACTACAACAACAACTACTACTATTATACCACTACTACAACAACAACTACTACTACTACTATTATACCACTACTACAACAACAACTACTACTATTATACCACTACTACTACTACTACTATTATACCACTACTACAACAACAACTACTACTACTACTATTATACCACTACTACTACTACTACTACTACTACTATTATACCACTACTACAACAACTACTACTACTACTACTACTACTACTACTACAACAACAACTACTACTACTACTATTATACCACTACTACTACTACTACTATTATACCACTACTACAACAACTACTACTACTACTACTACTACTACTATTATACCACTACTACAACAACAACTACTACTACTACTACTACTACTACTACTATTATACCACTACTACAACAACAACTACTACTACTATTACTACTACTACTACTACTATTATACCACTACTACAACAACAACAACTACTACTACTACTACAACCACTCAGCCTGTGCATCCCTCTTTGGACCATAAACAAGGCTGGAACAGTCATCAATGCACATAACTTGGTAGTCATACAGCATCTTCATATTCCGGGGTTTGCACTCAGACTCATCATTGTGGAATATTTACTACTACTACTACTACCACTACTACTACTACTACTACCACTACTACTACTACTACTTTTTTATTTTATTTTTTAATTAAACAAAAAAAATTAAACCACTCAGCCTGTACATCCCCTCTTTGGACCCTAAACCAGGTCAGAAGTCATCAAAGCGTCCGACTTGGTAGTCATTCAGCTACTTACTATTCCGGGGTCAGCACTCAGACTCATCATCGTGGATTACTACTACTACATTGATTTTTATTTAATATTGTTCATACATTTTATTTTACAAGCATCAGATATTACTATTCAACACCATGCAACTTCAATCCAGTCTCCTTCCTATGCGACCCTCTGCCACTGCTGCCTCGTAGTCCACTTCTGCCACCGTCGCTGGTTGTGGTGCAGAAAGTCTTGTTCTCCGCAGGCATAGTAGTGCTGATCTGAGCAACGAGAAAGATAGACGGCACCTCATCCAGGCTACAACGTGGCTCCTGGTCTGTTTCTTCTTCTCTGCGATGATCTCTGCAAGCCTTGAATAGAAGCACTGGGCCCTAGGTCCCATCCCTCCAGATGTGGTGAAGACTAGTGGGGTAAAGCTGCCATGTTCGATATTTAAGATCCTTTCCCCATATGCCCTGACCTTCTCTTGTTCATTCCTCTTGTGTGCAGCCTCCAGAGACAGCCCGCTGTAGCTATGGGCCATTGGGTCAACTATTCTTACGTCAAAGAATGCTCGCTGTGCTCTTGTCCAAAAACTTCTTGCACTAACGTCCACTCGTGCTTCGTTGGATGTGTTGGCCGTCCTGTTCTGCAAGATCTCTCCCTCCAAGGGAATGAGTGATGGTTCGCGCATCACATCTCGACACACCTCCCTGAGCATGTTCGCCGTTACATCTCTTACTTCATCGTGCCTGATGCTGATGAATCTTCCCTTCTTACACATCATGCTGTGGTCTGCATCGTTGTTGATTCCACAAACGCATCGATCGGGCAGTCCTTCAATCGGCCAATCATACCTCAGTGCAATAGCATCATTAAATTCTTGTTTGTTTAGATTGAAGCCTTTTGCCTTGATTGGTAGTGTTGTCAGCCAATTTGAAGCACCCGTTTCTTGTACTATTTGTAGGGAAAGTTGTCGCATCAATTGTGCCAGGTCATTTTTCTGTGAGTTTTGCCTCTCTGACGTGATGGTCTTTCTGATGTTGTAGATGTCCGCCTGGTCCACTTTGCCGTCAGGATCTTGCGCTACGATGTGTCCAGTGAGAGATTCTGTTACTACTACTACTACTACTACTATTATACCACTACTACAACAACAACTACTACTACTATTACTACTACTACTACTACTACTATTATACCACTACTACAACAACAACTACTACTACTACTACTACTACAACCACTCAGCCTGTGCATCCCTCTTTGGACCATAAACAAGGCTGGAACAGTCATCAATGCACATAACTTGGTAGTCATACAGCATCTTCATATTCCGGGGTTTGCACTCAGACTCATCATTGTGGAATATTTACTACTACTACTACTACCACTACTACTACTACTACTACCACTACTACTACTACTACTACTACTACTACTACTTTTTTATTTTATTTTTTAATTAAACAAAAAAAATTAAACCACTCAGCCTGTGTACATCCCCTCTTTGGACCCTAAACCAGGTCAGAAGTCATCAAAGCGTCCGACTTGGTAGTCATTCAGCTACTTACTATTCCGGGGTCAGCACTCAGACTCATCATCGTGGATTACTACTACTTCATTGATTTTTATTTAATATTGTTCATACATTTTATTTTACAAGCATCAGATATTACTATTCAACACCATGCAACTTCAATCCAGTCTCCTTCCTATGCGACCCTCTGCCACTGCTGCCTCGTAGTCCACTTCTGCCACCGTCGCTGGTTGTGGTGCAGACAGTCTTGTTCCCCGCAGGCATAGTAGTGCTGATCTGAGCAACGAGAAAGATAGACGGCACCTCATCCAGGCTACAACGTGGCTCCTGGCCTGTTTCTTCTTCTCTGCGATGATCTCTGCAAGCCTTGAATAGAAGCACTGGGCCCTAGGTCCCATCCCTCCAGATGTGGTGAAGACTAGTGGGGGTAAAGCTGCCATGTTCGATATTTAAGATCCTTTCCCCATATGCCCTGACCTTCTCTTGTTCATTCCTCTTGTGTGCAGCCTCCAGAGACAGCCCGCTGTAGCTATGGGCCATTGGGTTCTTACGTCAAAGAATGCTCGCTGTGCTCTTGTCCAAAAACTTCTTGCACTAACGTCCACTCGTGCTTCGTTGGATGTGTTGGCCGTCCTGTGCTGCAAGATCTCTCCCTCCAAGGGAATGAGTGATGGTTCGCGCATCACATCTCGACACACCTCCCTGAGCATGTTCGCCGTTACATCTCTTACTTCATCGTGCCTGATGCTGATGAATCCTCCCTTCTTACACATCATGCTGTGGTCTGCATCGTTGTTGATTCCACAAACGCATCGATCGGGCAGTCCTTCAATCGGCCAATCATACCTCAGTGCAATAGCATCATTAAATTCTTGTTTGTTTAGATTGAAGCCTTTTGCCTTGATTGGTAGTGTTGTCAGCCAATTTGAAGCACCCGTTTCTTGTGTTATTTGTAGGGAAAGTTGTCGCATCAATTGTGCCAGGTCATTTTTCTGTGAGTTTTGCCTCTCTGACGTGATGGTCTTTCTGATGTTGTAGATGTCCGCCTGGTCCACTTTGCCGTCAGGATCTTGCGCTACGATGTGTTCAGTGAGAGATTCTGTTACTACTACTACTACTACTACTACTACTACTACTACTACTATTATACCACTACTACAACAACAACTACTACTACTATTACTACTACTACTACTACTATTATACCACTACTACAACAACAACTACTACTACTACTACTACTACAACCACTCAGCCTGTGCATCCCTCTTTGGACCATAAACAAGGCTGGAACAGTCATCAATGCACATAACTTGGTAGTCATACAGCATCTTCATATTCCGGGGTTTGCACTCAGACTCATCATTGTGGAATATTTACTACTACTACTACTACCACTACTACTACTACTACTACCACTACTACTACTACTACTACTACTACTTTTTTATTTTATTTTTTAATTAAACAAAAAAAATTAAACCACTCAGCCTGTACATCCCCTCTTTGGACCCTAAACCAGGTCAGAAGTCATCAAAGCGTCCGACTTGGTAGTCATTCAGCTACTTACTATTCCGGGGTCAGCACTCAGACTCATCATCGTGGATTACGACTACTACATTGATTTTTATTTAATATTGTTCATACATTTTATTTTACAAGCATCAGATATTACTATTCAACACCATGCAACTTCAATCCAGTCTCCTTCCTATGCGACCCTCTGCCACTGCTGCCTCGTAGTCCACTTCTGCCACCGTCGCTGGTTGTGGTGCAGAAAGTCTTCTTCCCCGCAGGCATAGTAGTGCTGATCTGAGCAACGAGAAAGATAGACGGCACCTCATCCAGGCTACAACATGGCTCCTGGCCTGTTTCTTCTTCTCTGCGATGATCTCTGCAAGCCTTGAATAGAAGCACTGGGCCCTAGGTCCCATCCCTCCAGATGTGGTGAAGACTAGTGGGGTAAAGCTGCCATGTTCGATATTTAAGATCCTTTCCCCATATGCCCTGACCTTCTCTTGTTCATTCCTCTTGTGTGCAGCCTCCAGAGACAGCCCGCTGTAGCTATGGGCCATTGGGTCAACTATTCTTACGTCAAAGAATGCTCGCTGTGCTCTTGTCCAAAAACTTCTTGCACTAACGTCCACTCGTGCTTCGTTGGATGTGTTGGCCGTCCTGTGCTGCAAGATCTCTCCCTCCAAGGGAATGAGTGATGGTTCGCGCATCACATCTCGACACACCTCCCTGAGCATGTTCGCCGTTACATCTCTTACTTCATCGTGCCTGATGCTGATGAATCCTCCCTTCTTACACATCATGCTGTGGTCTGCATCGTTGTTGATTCCACAAACGCATCGATCGGGCAGTCCTTCAATTGGCCAATCATACCTCAGTGCAATAGCATCATTAAATTCTTGTTTGTTTAGATTGAAGCCTTTTGCCTTGATTGGTAGTGTTGTCAGCCAATTTGAAGCACCCGTTTCTCGTGCTATTTGTAGGGAAAGTTGTCGCATCAATTGTGCCAGGTCATTTTTCTGTGAGTTTTGCCTCTCTGACGTGATGGTCTTTCTGATGTTGTAGATGTCCGCCTGGTCCACTTTGCCGTCAGGATCTTGCGCTACGATGTGTTCAGTGAGAGATTCTGTTACTACTACTACTACTACTACTACTACTACTATTATACCACTACTACAACAACAACTACTACTACTATTACTACTACTACTACTACTATTATACCACTACTACAACAACAACTACTACTACTACTACTACAACCACTCAGCCTGTGCATCCCTCTTTGGACCATAAACAAGGCTGGAACAGTCATCAATGCACATAACTTGGTAGTCATGCAGCATCTTCATATTCCGGGGTTTGCACTCAGACTCATCATTGTGGAATATTTACTACTACTACTACTACTACTACCACTACTACTACTACTACTACCACTACTACTACTACTACTACTACTACTACTTTTTTATTTTATTTTTTAATTAAACAAAAAAAATTAAACCACTCAGCCTGTACATCCCCTCTTTGGACCCTAAACTAGGTCAGAAGTCATCAAAGCGTCCGACTTGGTAGTCATTCAGCTACTTACTATTCCGGGGTCAGCACTCAGACTCATCATCGTGGATTACTACTACTACATTGATTTTTATTTAATATTGTTCATACATTTTATTTTACAAGCATCAGATATTACTATTCAACACCATGCAACTTCAATCCAGTCTCCTTCCTATGCGACCCTCTGCCACTGCTGCCTCGTAGTCCACTTCTGCCACCGTCGCTGGTTGTGGTGCAGACAGTCTTGTTCCCCGCAGGCATAGTAGTGCTGATCTGAGCAACGAGAAAGATAGACGGCACCTCATCCAGGCTACAACGTGGCTCCTGGCCTGTTTCTTCTTCTCTGCGATGATCTCTGCAAGCCTTGAATAGAAGCACTGGGCCCTAGGTCCCATCCCTCCAGATGTGGTGAAGACTAGTGGGGTAAAGCTGCCATGTTCGATATTTAAGATCCTTTCCCCATATGCCCTGACCTTCTCTTGTTCATTCCTCTTGTGTGCAGCCTCCAGAGACAGCCCGCTGTAGCTATGGGCTATAGATTGGTCAACTATTCTTACGTCAAAGAATGCTCGCTGTGCTCTTGTCCAAAAACTTCTTGCACTAACGTCCACTCGTGCTTCGTTGGATGTGTTGGCCGTCCTGTGCTGCAAGATCTCTCCCTCCAAGGGAATGAGTGATGGTTCGCGCATCACATCTCGACACACCTCCCTGAGCATGTTCGCCGTTACATCTCTTACTTCATCGTGCCTGATGCTGATGAATCCTCCCTTCTTACACATCATGCTGTGGTCTGCATCGTTGTTGATTCCACAAACGCATCGATCGGGCAGTCCTTCAATCGGCCAATCATACCTCAGTGCAATAGCATCATTAAATTCTTGTTTGTTTAGATTGAAGCCTTTTGCCTTGATTGGTAGTGTTGTCAGCCAATTTGAAGCACCCGTTTCTTGTGCTATTTGTAGGGAAAGTTGTCGCATCAATTGTGCCAGGTCATTTTTCTGTGAGTTTTGCCTCTCTGACGTGATGGTCTTTCTGATGTTGTAGATGTCCGCCTGGTCCACTTTGCCGTCAGGATCTTGCGCTACGATGTGTTCAGTGAGAGATTCTGTTACTACTACTACTACTACTACTACTATTATACCACTACTGCAACAACAACTACTACTACTATTACTACTACTACTACTACTATTATACCACTACTACAACAACAACTACTACTACTACTACTACAACCACTCAGCCTGTGCATCCCTCTTTGGACCATAAACAAGGCCGGAACAGTCATCAATGCACATAACTTGGTAGTCATACAGCATCTTCATATTCCGGGGTTTGCACTCAGACTCATCATTGTGGAATATTTACTACCACTACTACTACCACTACTACTACTACTACTACCACTACTACTACTACTACTACTACTACCACTACTACTACTACTACTACTACCACTACTACTACTTACTACTACTACTACTACCACTACCACTACTACTACTACTACTACTATTATTATTATTATTATTTCTATATTATAATAATTTTTTGTTTTAACCCCTTCTGTACCGGTGACGTCCTTTTCATTATGTTCTGGCCACTATTAGATGATTTTATTCAGCTTAGAAAGGACATCTACCAAATGAAAAGGGTACGAGCTATGTCAATCAATCCTTTTCCCTACCATATATCCTTCCTAAGCTTTATAAAATCGTCTAAATGTACTTGAAATTCAAATATACAAGACGTTGCCTGTATTGCATGGGTTAATATATTTATTATATATTTTTTACCACTCAGCCTGTGCGTGCGCCCTCTGGACCCTAGACAAGGTCGGAACAGTCATCAATGCACAGGACTATAGAGTCAAAGTGCCACTTCCTATTCCGGGGTTCGCACTCAGACTCATCATCGTGGAGTTTATATTATTTTGTTCATTATACTTATAATATTATTCATCCATTACATTTTACACTATAGCTAATACAAACATCGGATACTACTCTATTACTACTACCTCTACTATGCTGCTACTCTATACCATGCAACCTTAATCCAGTCACACCCTGATGCAACTCTCTGCCACTGCTGCCTCATTGTCCATGTCTGATACTGTTGCTAGTTGTGGTGCAGACAGTCTTGTTGCCCGCAGACATAGTAGTGCTGATCTGAGTAGCGAGAAAGATAGGGGGCACCTCATCCAGGCTACGACTTGGCTCCTGGGTTGTTGCTTCTTCTCTGCGATGATTTCTGCAAGCCTTGAATAGAAGCACTGGGCCCTAGGTCCCAATCCCTCCAGATGTGGTGAAGACTAGTGGGGTAAAGCTGCCTTGTTGAATATGTAGGATCCTTTCCCCATATGCCCTGACCTTCTCTTGTTCGTTCCTCTTGTGTGCAGCCTCTAGAGACAGCTCGCTATAGCTAGTGGCCATTGGGTCGAATATTCTTATATCGAAGAACGCTCGCTGTCCTCTTGTCCAAAAACCTCTTGCACTAACGTACATTTGATGTGTTGGCTGTCCTGTGCTGCAAGATCTCGCCGCCGGAGGGGATGATTGATGGTTCGCACGCCATACCTCAGTGTAATGGTACTAATAAACTTCAATTAACTTCAACTACTACTACTACTACTACTACAAATAATAATAATAATTCTACTACTGCTTCTACTACTACAACTACTTCTACTACTACTACTACCATTACCAAGATTTTGTAGTAAAATATGTTATTAATTACAAAGACTTGGTAATAATATTAAGTATCATATTTTGTCATTAACCCGGGAGCTGCGGGGAGACTCTTAAGAGTTCCCCCGGCGGACTGCGGGAAGACTCTTGAGAGTAAGTAAAATAAAAAAATCAACTTTTGACATCGAAAAAACATTATTTTTTTTATTTTTATTTTTATTTTATTTTTATTTTTTTTTGGCCCCTGGGCCATGCAAAATCTCAGTCCTCTACCTCCCCTCCTTCCCCACTTTCCTCCTCTCCTTCAGTTATCACCTATTTTCCCTATTATTCCCTTATTCTGAGGTATATTTTCGTGCTAACATTAGCGAGTTGCAAGCAGGGTGTTGTCATCACTGATGGCAATCGAGTGCAAGAGAGAGAGAGAGAGAGTATCGATCGACTGTGTCTCAGTGGCCTTGGGGGAAATTGGCGGGAAGGTAGCTTGCCTCACCCATACATTATACAACTCGCGGGCTATATCTCCGATTTTGACCATCCAAACGCTGTTTTCACTCGTTTTATTGTTGTTTCAGGTTAATACCTTTATAATCAACCCATAATAGGCGCATATGGATAATTATTAACCTCTGAAGTGCTGACGTAGTTGAGGTTTTTCGTCACTAAAATATTCATTGTACCATTAACCTCTGAAGTGCGCACGGGGGTAAATGAAAACCTCCCCCTGTGCTGACGTATTTGAGGTTTTTCGTCACTAAAATATTCATTGTACCATTAATAGCATTAATAATTATCCATATGCGCCTATTATGGGTTGATTATAAAGGTATTAACCTGAAACAACAATAAAACGAGTGAAAACAGCGTTTGGATGGTCAAAATCGGAGATATAGCCCGCGAGTTGTATAATCTATGGGTGAGGCAAACTCCTTTCCCGCCAATTTCCCCCAAGGCCACTGAGACACAGTCGATCGATACTCTCTCTCTCTCTCTTGCACTCGATGGCCATCAGTGATGACAACACCCTGCTTGCAACTCGCTAATGTTAGCACGAAAATATACCTCAGAATAAGGGAATAATAGGGAAAATAGGTGATAACTGAGGAATAGGAGGAAAGTGGGGAAGGAGGGGAGGTAGAGGACTGAGATTTTGCATGGCCCAGGGGCCAAAAAAAAAAAAAAAAAAAAAAAAAAAAAAAAAATAAAAAAAAATAATTTTTTCGATGTAAAAAGTTGATTTTTAGTTTTACTTACTCCAGAGAGTCTTCCCGCAGTCCGCCGGCCGAACTCTAAAGAGTCTTCCCGCAGTTCCCGGGTTAATAGCATTAATAATTATCCATATGCGCCTATTATGGGTTGATTATAAAGGTATTAACCTGAAACAACAATAAAACGAGTGAAAACAGCGTTTGGATGGTCAAAATCGGAGATATAGCCCGCGAGTTGTATAATGTATGGGTGAGGCAAACTGCTTTCCCGCCAATTTCCCCCAAGGCCACCGAGACACAGTCGATCGATACTCTCTCTCTCTCTCTTGCACTCGATGGCCATCAGTGATGACAACACCCTGCTTGCAACTCGCTAATGTTAGCACGAAAATATACCTCAGAATAAGGGAATAATAGGGAAAATAGGTGATAACTGAGGAATAGGAGGAAAGTGGGGAAGGAGGGGAGGTAGAGGACTGAGATTTTGCATGGCCCAGGGGCCAAACAAAAATAAAAAAATAAAAAAATAAAAATAATTTTTTTTTTTTTTCGATGTAAAAAGTTGATTTTTAGTTTTACTTACTCCAGAGAGTCTTCCCGCAGCTCCCGGGTTAATGCTATTAATGGTACAATGAATATTTTAGTGACGGAAACACCTCAAATACGTCAGCACAGGGGGACGTTTTCAATTACCCCCATGCGCACTTCAGAGGTTAATAATAATACTTGACCTTTACAGGGCTGTGTCACAGGAAGATAAAGGTATATCACTGGGAACCATCACTGTATTCATTAGTCTCTTTGGATTCATACCTGCGCCGATCATCATGGGAGCGATTATAGGTAAGTCTATCTATCTTGCTTTACTGTGATATGGTGAATGTAATTTAGGGATAAGACTTTACAACGGCACCTCGTATCTACTTTTCGAAGTGTTGAGAGGGGAAAGGGGGTGTTGGAGAGAGAGAGAGAGAGAGAGGAAGCTGTTGGAGTGGCTTTGTTGTGTGTGTTATTAGTCTGTATATGGTGATGGTGAAGGTATTGAGAGATAAGCCTTTACAACGGCACCTCGTATCTACTTTCCGAAGAGTGTTGAGAGGTGAGAAGTGATGTTGGAGAGAGAGAAATCTATTGGTTAGGTTGTTATTTCCCTTCCATTAAAGCCCTATAAACCCTACTTCTGATGGAAAGAATGCCTCATAAACCCATCATGTCACCCTGCAGATTCGGCGTGCATTGTATGGGACACAATTTGCGGTAAGACGGGCAACTGTTGGCTCTACGACTCCGACAAGTTCCCGAAGATCCTGCACCTCGTTCCCGCAAGTAAGGATCCTGTGTTACGACAACTATAATGCTATTTTATTAACCCTTTCACAAATTTAGCCAAAGGGAGGTCTTAAAGAGTTGGAATATATATAAAGAGGCAAAGTTACCATTTTCTGCCAGGTTTGCTTTAATACAACATTTCAATATGCTTCCTTTCTGCCCTCAGTTTTAAGCTTCGTATCCCTCATTGGGGACGTGGTGGTGTACCGCAACTCCGAAGGGCTGGACTTGTACGGGTTAAGAGAGGAAGAAGATGAAGAAGACGTTGAGAAGAAGAACCCTGACGAAGCCGTACCACTCAACACAAAAACAGACGACCACGATAAAGTTTGATAGTATCAGTAGAATAGTATTAATTTAGTGGAATAATATTAGTTATTTTGAAATTTAGGCGAGCGATAGCGAGCGAATGGGATAGTTTAAAAGTAATTCATCTCTTCAGCAGACGTTTTCAAGATGATTCGCTCCAGTAGCTGGCGATTTTAAGGTGTTTCGCTTTATATTTGTCAGGAATTTGAATTTGTACATTTTTCTTTAACATTGCAGGCTCGCTATCGCTCGCCAGACAAAAAATTGTCAGACTAATGGGGCGAAACATCTTATTATTGTCAAGTATTTGATAGTATTAATTTAGTGAAATAATACTAGTTATTTTTCTTTCTTTTTTAAAGTTAGACGAGAGATTGGGATAGTTTAAAAGTAATTCATCCCTTTACCGGACGTTTACAAGATAGTTCGTCCCATACCCTTTCAAGTTACGATGACGCATTTCTTTTCTGTTTTCAGACTACTATTAGACAATTTTACTCAGATTAGGAAGGGTATGTGAAAGTCAAAGGCTTAATTGAAATAGTCTTCACCTTTTCAATTCCCACAGATCCTTCCTAAGCTGTATAAAATCGTCTTATGATAACCAGAACAAGCTGCCATAATCCTCAATGGGTTTGGTTAGAGACAATAATTTTTTTCCGCAAGCTAAGAACAAAATTGGCTGTTTTTTTGGTTGTAGCCATTTAGGAGTGCGGCCAATTTGACCCATCTCCACTGTAATACCATAATGTTTCTTCAGTTTGCGTATGGCGTATTTTAAGCTTACATTATTTTAATAAAGTTGTTGTTTTTTGTGGGTGTTTGTTTTCTATTCGTCGCATATTCGAAGGTGCTTTGAACGACCGTATAGCTGCTCTCTCCGATTCAAGTGACGTGTATAAATAAGGTGTTGTCATCTAGTGCGGCAGAAAGGAAGCAACCAACACCTTGAAGCTGCACTGTGACCATCTAGTGCGACACATTTGAAGCACCCAACAGCTCAAAGCTTCAATCGATAATCTCAGGGCTTTGAAAGAGTTACAGGCTTTCAAACAGCCTTTGGTGATGGGCTGGTCTATCAGAGTGGGGGCTGAGCGATCTCTGCCATACCCATAGCTTACTCTGACTGTTCCTTTTACATTTATATTTTCTAGATCTCAAGTGACGGCGTCTATTCCATGGATTGACTTCCCTACTGCCAACCTAGAGGTTGGCAGATTGGGAGCCAAAGCGTCACATTTTTTCTTTGCCTCTCAATATTCCCTTCAAAATTGCTGAGGGGCACAGGGCCTTGGGTGGGGCTTTGGTTTCCCGGGCGTTTCCGCACCCTCCTCAGCTCCTGGCCTCAGAGTGGCTTCGGTCAACTGGGCTTTAGTGGTAAGCAGGGAGGGTTCTGTGGGGGCGCTCGGTTATAGCCTTGGCCTTGCTCGGGACCTTGGTGCTGCTCGGCCAGACAGTCTGGGGAACAACAACAACAACAACAACAACAACTAAACAGCCTACAGTACCAAGGTTGAGACATAGAAAACTAAAATAAATTACTTTGTGAATGTTTTCACAATAACCGCTCTCTTATACGACCCTCTGCCACCACAACCTGGACCTCAAAAATGAAGGTGGTTTTATTGATCGAATGCGACTGGACTCGATTGAGTCACAATATTCAAACATGCACCAAAACACCTTAACGATTTCATTCCATCTGTGTGCGGCTTCGAGTGAGACGCTCCGGGTACATTAAGCCACTATTACTACTACTACTGCTGCTGCTGCTACTACTAATACTACTACTACTACTACTACTACTACTACTACTACTACTGCTGCTACTACTACTACTACTACTACTACTACTACTACTACTACTGCTGCTGCTGCTGCTACTAATACTACTATATTGGTGAAGAATCAGCATAGGCTTCAACAGTATTCAACGTATCGCTGAGAAGAAGCCTTTCTTGGCGAAATGTTGAGTAAACTTGAGTCTTTACTCTGCTACTGACATACAGTATATACAGTATATATATATATTTTCTAACCACTGAGCCTATATTCGTGCCCCCTCTGGACCCTAGACAGAGCACAAACGGTCATCAATGCACAGGACCATGGAGCCACAGTGCTGCTGCCCATTCAGGGGCTCACACTCAGACTCATCCCTTATATATATATATATATATATATATATATATATATATATATATATATAAATATATATATATATATATATATATGTTTCAATGAAATCAATTTCGACCCGAGTTGCGTCGGGACACTCAGAAATCCGTGTATGGTATTCTGGAAATATGGATTCTCCAACTAGGTTTGAATTGAAATATATTCGCCAAGTGGGTTTCCCTTCTCCCTAACGTAAATAGGATAGAAGGCTGAGTGTCTTTTAAGACTGCCGTGGTGTAATTGATTAAAGCGTCGGCTATCGTCCTGATGGTCGACGGTTCGATCCCCACTGAGAGATTAGAAACATTTAGTGGCTCACGTGTATTTGTGATATATTCTCAATATATATATATATATATATATATATATATATATATATATATATATATATACAGTATACTGTATATATACTGATTATATATATAATAATAATTATATATATATGGGAAAATTATGTTTTTAAAAGGGCAGCTGCGCAGAGAGTTTATGATGGTGCTGAGAGGGATTATAACTCCCATCTTCAGGATGTTCTGGCAGGAGCTACACAGCCTCATAAATGGTGGTCCCCTTTGAAATCCTCTTTATTTGGAATAGATTCCTCCATGCCTCCTCTTTGTGATTCTGATGGCTCCATCTCTTTTTATCCACCAATATTCTATTTAATATTTGTATTAATAAGCAGAGTAATCAGGAATTGTCTTTGCCATTGACATGTTTCCCTAGACCCAACCTCAATTCAATGGCATTCAAATCAGCTGAACTGAAAAGGTACTTGCTGGATCTTGATACCTATGGTGGCACAGACCCGGATGGGTTTTTCCCTCTCTTTTTTAAAAAGGTTGCAGTGGTCTTGGCACCTAAATTGGCAGTGGTGTTTAGGTTGCTTTTGAAATCAGGTAGTTTTCCTCTTTGCTGGCGTAAGGCTATTATCACTCCTATTCCAAAGGGAAATACTGCCTCATCATCTCCTAATGACTATCGCCGTATCTCCATTACACCTATCCTATCCAAGCTCTATGAGAGGCTTTTGTCCAGACGCCTTTCCTCTTATTGTAATAGTCATAATTTGATACCAAACTCACAGTTTGGTTTTCGTAAGGGACTGGGTACATGTGATGCACTTCTGACACTCACCCATGACTTGCAATCTTCATTGGACCAGGGACATGAGTCTCGCGTCGTGGCTATTGACTTTAGTTCTGCTTTTGATTTAGTCAACCATAAAGCACTTCTGTTTAAGTTACAGCTCATTGGTATTGGTGGCAATTTTTTAAGGATCTTTGAAGATTTTTTGACGAAAAGATCTCAGTCTGTGGTCATTGATGGGTGTCATTCCCCTTCTGTTACTGTTGTTTCTGGTGTTCCACAAGGCAGTGTCCTTGGGCCTTTGCTTTTTATTATTTTTACTGCTGACCTGTGTTCCGAGCTTGAAAATAAACTAATCTCCTATGCTGATGATACAACTTTATATGCGTCAATTGCATCACCGTAATTGCTACTGCTCTGAATAAGGATTTAGCCAAAATTACATCATGGTGTGAACTTTGGGGCATGAAACTTAATGCTAGTAAAACACACTCCATTATCATCAGCAGATCTTGTACCTTGGATCCTCCCCATCCTTATCTACAAGTTTCTGGCGAGCAAATTGAGAATGTGGATACTCTGCGTTTGTTAGGAGTTACTCTTGATCCCAAACTTACTTTTGAAAAGCATATTCGTTCTTTCTCCTCTTCCATTTCCCAAAAAATTGGTCTGCTTCGCAAGGTTTATAAAACATTTGCTTGTGACGCCACAGTTATCAAGTCTTTTTATGATTTTATTTTGCCACATTTCGAGTACTGCTCACCTGTCTGGTTGTCAGCAGCTGACTGCCATCTCAAGTTGCTTGACAGGTCGCTAAATTCCATCAGTTTTATTCTACCTAATTTGTCTCTTGATCTGTGTCATCGACGTAAAGTTGGTGCCCTTAGTCTTTTATTTAAAGTTTTTAACAACCCTTAGCATCCAAAAGTCTTCATTACATCAAGAGGGGTTGATAAAATACTCTAATATAACAATAATTCCTGTATTTTGTTTTGTATTTGCAACAACATGTATATACAAACAAACAAACAAATGAACATCTACTTCCAAGCCGCCTGCAGCTAAATTGATGGATAAATATTGATAGTTAGATAGATAGATAGATAGATAGATAGATAGATGGAAGGATATATAGAGAGAGAGATTGATGGATAGGTAGATAGATAGATATATAGAAAGATAAATACATATAGATAGATAGATAGAGGGAAATAGATAAATAGATAGAAGATAAATGGGTGGATGGACAGATAGATATATAGATAAAGAGAGAGAGAGAGAGAGAGAGAGAGAGAGAGAGAGAGAGAGAGAGAGAGAGAGAGAGAGAGAGAGTACAGATACACCGAGTAACTGATAGAGAGGCCAACAGATTCTTTGCCCCTCAACTTTCCCTTCATAATTGTTAAGGGGCACAGGGCATTGGGTGGGGCTTCGGTGTCCCGGGTATTTCTGCACCCTCCTCAGCTCCTCGCCCGAGCATTTTTAGTGGTAAAGCTGGGAGGGTTCTGTGGGGGCGCTCGGTTATGGCCTTGGCCTTGCTCGGGACCATTGGGCTTTTCGGTCAGGCAGCCTGGGGAACAACAACAACAACAGAGCTTGCTTTAAGCCATTTTGGCAGAATTAAGTTTAGTAAGGATATTAGGAAGGTGGAGGGTTTTCCTATACTCACTATACGATGCCCTGATTTACGATATCACTATAAGTTTTTAGGTGTTTGTGTTTGGGTTTTTGTCTGGTCCCAGAAAGCATCCCCACTTACCCCATTAATGTCAGGGTTTGCTATATGATTTTTCTATTTAAGATCAGGTTTTCAGGAACGTAACCCAATCATAAATCGAGGGAGACCTGTACACACGATTCATAGAGGGCCTTCCAAAATTAAGTAAAATCGTCTAACAATACCCAGAATAAAATGAAGAATAGGATCCTAATTGTGGGAGTGTTAAAATCGTGTAATGTCCTGGATCCACTGGGTGTAATAGTCTATGTTGACGTAGACCCCAGGTACCCCCTTCTCCCTCATGTTTAGGTGTTAAAATCGTAGAATGTCTTGGATCCACTGGGAGTAGTAGGCCATGTTGATGTAGACCCTTGGTACCCCCTTCTCCCTCATGTTTAGGTGTTCTAACCATATAATGTCTTGGATCCACTGGGAGTAGTAGGCCATGTTGACGTAGACCCCAGGTATCCCCTTCTCCCTCATGTTTAGGTGTTAAAATCGTAGAATGTCTTGGATCCACGGGGAGTAGTAGGCCATGTTGACGTAGACCCCCTTCTCCCTCATGCTTAGCCCTATTATTACTGAGGGTGTTAAAATCGTATAATGTCTTGGATCCACTGGGTGTAGTAGGCTATGTTAACGTAGACCCCAGGAACCCCCGGGGAGCCGCACCCGATACCCCAGGACACCACCCCGGCCAGCTCCCACGCTCCCCCGGGGGTACCCTCACACGCCAGGGGGCCCCCGCCGTCACCCTGTACAAGAGAGGAAGAAAATTTTTAAAGGGGATCACAGTCGTGGTATAGTCAGTAGAGCGTCGGCTGGTGATCAAAGGGTCAGTGGATCAAGCCCGCACTGTCAAAAGTTTTTGGTTGATGTAAAGCCCGGGCAACTTGACCTAGCGATTCGTGACAAATGCCTAATGTTTCCCTTCTCGGGGAAAAAAAAAACAAAAAACAAACAAAAAATCACAATGATTTCCACAAGGGTGTGAGATTATGTGTGATGGTAAAGTCAAAATCAATAATTCTCTAAAAATCTTGCTCATAAACTGTGTAAGTTTACGTTGTTATCATTTTCCCTTAACAGTCCTGACGTGATTCTAATAGCCCGTGTCAAGTACTATAAGTTTCACTTCTTATAAATTTTGAGTTAAAGTCACTCTCTAACTTTCACGCATTATCATCATGGTTTACATACGTATATACATACATTATCTTAGAACAAATAGGGATGTAGGGCAGAAGGGGTCTGCCTCATATGGGTTAATAAGCCTTTGCAGATTTCCATTTTGCTTATGCTTATGCTTCTTAAAGACTATGATCTGCACGTGAGTAGGTCAGTCTCTTTATTTACCTAAGGGCGGCATTCCAGGTGTCCCTTTTGGTCAGTCCTTTGGCTGCGAGATCGGTTCGTACCACCTGATCCCACGTCTTTCTTGGTCTACCTCTCCTTGCGACTCCCTCCACGTTCATAGACTTGCTTTTCTTAACCCAATTATTCTCATCCATTCTTTCCACATGTCCATACCTTCTAAAGCCGGTATCACACGAGAGCTTTTATAGTCAACATTCGATGATCAACATTTTTCTGGCAACATTTCTGGACTATTTTGCACTGGTATCGGAAACTAGACTGTTCGTAGATAAATTTAGGTGACCAAAATATTTTAAATGTTGTCCTCATAAGCTGCCAGACCAGTGTTGAGGATAAATGTTGATGGAAAAAGCGCTCGTGTGATACCGGCTTAAGCCTGCTAATAATAACAATGATGTCAATGATAAACAAAACACCAACTCCTAAACTGCCCAATACCTTGCAAGCGTCCTTCCCCGCCTGTCCCCCGGCACAGATCATGCCGGGGTGGAGGGTGTAGGTGGGGCCCAGTCGAGTCGTTCTTAGGGACGCTTCACACACGCCGGGGGACACCACTAGTACGTCCACCTCCTGGGGGGGATAGAAGGATAGTTTTTTTTTTTTTTTTTTTTCTATGTGATTGAGGGAGGCAAAAGGCATAACTGCCTATAGCGAGTGCCTCCCCCATAGTTGAAAGAGTGACAGGGCCAAAATCAAGGGACGTTCGAGCCAAAATGCCTGGACACACGGAGTTTGAAGCAATTTAAGTCATAGGAAGAGGGAAAGACTGATTCTGGGAGAGAGTTCCAGAGCTCAGATGTTGAGTAGAAGAAAGTTTGAGAGTAACGTTTCACTCTTGGGTTGGAGAGTTGCACAGAGTATGGGTGGGATTGAGTTGCAAGACGGGTACCACGTGCCCTACGTAAAGGAGGTGGTATGCACTGGGATAGCTCTGAGGAACACTGATTATTATAGTAGCGATAGAATAGCGAGAGAGATGCAACATTGCGGCGGAGAGAGAGAGATTGCAGAGAGTTGGTGAGTGGACGGGAGTTAATGATACGAAAGGCCTTCCTTTCAACTTTGTCTAGGAGAGCGGTGTGAGAGGAACCTCCCCACACATGTGAACAATACTCAATACAAGGGCGCACTATGCCCCTGTACAGAGCAAGAAGCTGTGCAGGGGAAAAGAACCCCCTAAGGCGGTTGAGCACACCCAGCTTCTGGGAGGCTGCCTTAGCAAGACTGGTAATATGGTCCTTCCAAATGAGAGCAGAAGAAAAAGAGACACCAAGAATATTGAGAGAAGATGAAGGGTTGATTTTTGTATTGTTGAAGAATAAGGGATAGTCCGCTGGGAGATCCTGACGGGTAGATAGATGGAGAAATTGGGTTTTGGAAGCATTAAAGTTAACAAGGTTTTCTCTGCCCCAATTGGAAATAGTATTTAGATCAGAATTTAAGAGTTCTATGGCTTCATTACGTTTGTCGTTGAGGGATTGCTGGCTGGGGCGTTCTGAAAAACTAATGGAGTAGTGTAAGGTTGAGTCGTCTGCGTATGAATGGATGGGATGCTACCGCCAGACGCTGCAGACGCTCTGTCAACGCTCTCACGATATCGATCATAATTTGAGTATTAACTACTCATCCTCTTCATTCTTGTGCATGAAAGGTGGTTAAGAGCACGTTTAACCATCCTGTAGCTTAGTAAGCAACACTGCACGATATTTCGCTGTGTATTGACTGATAAACTTTGTGTTTATCACAAGACTCCTGCTCGGACAGGGCGCCACTAGCGCCATCTATTGTTTTGTTTTGCTTTGTAAACAAACGCTCTCTTATTACTATTTTATATAAAATCGTAGCCCCTAATTTTACCCATTACCTACTGTAGTAAGTATCTATTTAACTGCATTGTATGTAAGTAAAGCTTTGCATATTAATTTGCTAATAAACAATATTGTTTGCTAACTAACCTGCCTACAGAGACTAACGCCGACGCCATTTTGTAAACAAACCTTTTGGGGGGATTATACATTAAATTCCAGCAAATTTTGTACCAAATTTAAGTGCATTCATTTATCTTTTCCCCCTAGATATATTCTTGACTTTTTCTCCTCAGACTGATTTTACTTTAAGCTAAGGGTGGTATTTGTACAAACTAACCTAGCCTAACCCAACCTGCCAAGTTTTTGACCTAACCCAAACCTAGCCTAGCCTATAGCCAGCCAATCTGTTTTATTATTAACTCTTGTAGATATTGTATTTAGTATCCTACTGTAGCTATACAGTATATATCTGTAATTTTAGTTGTTGCTTGCACGTTCTTGTAATAACCTTTGACTGATACACTTTTTTTATCTAAAAAGAGTAGGCTACTGCTTTACTAGGCTACAGTGACACCAGGTCCATCTGTTGACACAGTATATTAACCCCTTGTGTGCAGTCACACTTTATTTTTATATAATCTCTATTTGGTGAATTGTATAGTTAGTTACATATTCTGTTATACATATATTTGTTTAAGGTTAGGTTATCACACCTGGTAGCCTATTTCTGCGAATTTCAATTTTATTATTTTCGGTTAGGCTATTCAACGCTGGTAGCCTATTATTGCGTATTTCAATTTTTAAAAAAACTTTTGGTTAGGCTATCGCCCCTGGAAGCCTAATTCTGCGTATCTCAACATTTTTGTTTTCGGTTAGGCTATCACCCCTGATAACCTATTTCTGCGTATTTCAGCATATTTGTTTTCGGTTGAAGTGATTGAAGTGTTTTTAAAGTGAGTGAAGTGTTTTAAAGTGAGTGAATTGTTTTTTAAGTGAGTGAAGTGATCTGAAGAAAGTGACTGTCACCATGCCTCGCGCTTGTGCGAACTGCGCCGGTAGGTTTGGTGAGTCCATGTTTGCTACTATCGATCTTCAAGACTGCCGGCTCTGCCAACAACGAGAGAATTTTACAGTGAAATTAGATGAAGCCTACAACAAGATCAACGTCCTCACCATGAAGCTGGAATCACTCCAAGAGTTTGTAACACTCAACGTTGGAGTACCACAAACTTCAATTGTCACCGCAACTCCAGCAGCCACCAACGCCCCAACGTCAACTGCCAACAATTCAACGCCTACAGTAGCCACTTCAGCTGATGTATCCGATACTCAAGATACAAATAGTGACTCTCTTCCCCCTCAAGACAACTTCCGTGTCGTGAGGAACAACGTTTGCCCCAAGACCAGGAAACACATACCGATTACCGAGTGTCAAAACCGTTTCCAGATACTCGCAGACTCAGATGACGAAGAGGAAATAGAAGAAGTCCGGCTCGTGGGAGACTCGATGATACGTGGTCAGCTCACAGAGTTTTGCGCCAGGGCACCTAAGACCAGGAAGCGTTTTTGTATCCCTGGTGGTGGTGTGGATGACGTAGTTGCAGCAGTTGACGAAGTATCAAAGCTGGCCCCTGCTAATACAATGTACGTCATCCACGTTGGATCCAACGATGTGCAGCGAACCCGGTCGGAAGATTTGCTTTTAAAGTACCAGCAGCTGATCAAGTCGTTTAAGGAGAAGTCATCAAGGATCATCGTCTCAGGAATCGTCCCCCGGCTCGGTGTAGAGAGCCGATTTTACAACATAGCCACCAGCACAAATCGTTGTCTAGCAAACCTCTGCAGGAAGGAGAACGTGGGATTCGTCGACACCTGGGACAATTTCTACTACGATGACTATTTGTTTTCGGACGATGGAGTTCATCTGAACCAGGTGGGAGCAGCACGTTTTGGGCGTCTTCTCAACGATGCGGTGAAGGATTTTCGGAGAAGAAATCGACTCAGCACAGGACAACCAGGAAGGAGGACCGAAGACAGCGAGGACGGCAACCTACAAAGGAATTAAATACTAATCCGTCAAGAACCGCGAATTTGGATAAATCTCCACCAACACGACCCAAATTCAAAACCGTCAGGGATAACGACCGAGGACCGAGGACAGCCATGAATGTAAATGTAGATCCGACCAGAACCAAAAATTCGATGAAAGAACGTTCTGCGAGTTCTAAAACCGCAACTTTAAAGGTTTTCTATGCAAACGCTCGTAGCATACGCAATAAATTTTCAGATTTAGAGGAACTAGTGTTTACAGAAAATTATGATGTGATTGGCATAACAGAATCTTGGCTCAATACAGAAGATAGAGACTTTTTAGCAGAGTATTCACTTCCCGGTTATGTAATGTTTGAGAACAGCCGAATAAATAAAAATGGAGGTGGCGTTTTATTTTATATCAAAGAAAGTCTTAACCCGACCCTCGTGTCAAAACCTCAAATTGTGAACGTCGACACATCTTTTGTGCTAATAAAGAATAATAAAGGTACAAAAATAATACTTGCGTTAATATACAGACCTCCAGCTCAATCAGTGCAAACTGACCGAGAAATTTACGAACAAATTGCAGATGTAAGTAACTCACAAGATACCGTAATTTTTGGCGACTTTAATTTACCTGTGACCAAGTGGGGCGATACTCTTACTTCACACTCCGGACATGACTTGTATACAAACTTGCAAGAGAGTTCGCTTTATCAATTTGTTCGAACGCCGACCCGTGGTAATAACGTTCTTGACATTGTACTTGCAACAAAAGAAGAATTGATAGAGAATTTGAATGTTGGTGATGAATTCAGTAACAGCGACCATCGTACGATAACTTTCACTTTAAAGTTTACTAGTAACGAACCAAATAGTAGCATCGAAAAAGTCCCTAATTTCAAGAAAGCAAACTTCCATAAACTTAGAGCTATGTTTAAAGAAACTGACTGGAGCTTTTTAATTAACAATAACGATATAAATACATCTTGGAAGTTATTCGAAACCACTTACCTAAAAGCAGTGCAAGACTGCATACCATCGAAAATACGGCGTCCAGGCCATAATAATAAGCCCAAATGGTGGAATAAAGATATTTCAAACTGCCTGCTTGCTAAAAAATTTGCTAATGATAGATTAAAATCCTCACAAAATGACGAAGAACGGGTGAAATTTGTAGAGCTACGACGCAAAGCCAAAAAGTTAATTAAGCAAAGTAAAAAGACCTTAGAGTTACATATTGCGAATCAAAGTAAAACAAACCTGAAAGAATTCTATAGTTATATCAGAAAGAAAAAAGTAGTTACTTCAACTGTTGGACCGTTAGTCGATGAAAAAGGAGAATACACCAAAGACGAAGTACAAATGAGTAATGCCCTCAATACCTTCTTTGCATCAGTTTTTACAACCGAAGACCTCAGTGATATCCCTACACCATCGCCGATTCAGATTGATAATTCAGATCTTCTAAGCAATATTACCGTTACAGAGAGAGAAGTATTGAATTGTTTAGATAAACTCAAAGTAAATAAAACGCCAGGACCTGATACAATCTCGCCTAGAGTTCTAAAGGAAGCTAAGAATGAGCTCTCCAAACCACTGACATTACTATTCAATAAATCCTTGCAGTCTGGAACTATGCCTGATCAGTGGAAGCTAGCCAACGTAACACCGATATTCAAAAAAGGCAGCAAATCCCTACCCAGTAACTATCGTCCAATTAGCTTAACCTCAGTTGTATGTAAAATGCTAGAAACGGTCATACGAGACAGACTCGTAAATCACTTAGAGGAAAATAACATACTTAAAGATACTCAACACGGCTTTCGTAAAAAACGTTCCTGTTTAACAAACCTCTTAGACTTCTTCCACGATATCCTCAACCTCTACGATGAGAGTAAAGCTGTAGATATTATATACCTTGATTTTCAAAAGGCCTTTGACAAAGTTCCCCACAAACGTTTACTGCTAAAACTAAAAGCGCATGGAATACAAGACGGTGTGTTGAAATGGATAGAAAATTGGCTCAACAACAGAAAGCAAAGAGTAGTCATAAACGGTAAGGCATCTAAATGGACCAATGTAAGTAGCGGGGTACCCCAGGGATCGGTACTAGGACCAATTCTCTTTCTAATTTACATCAACGACATAGATGAGGGTCTCACCTGCACAATCTCAAAATTTGCTGACGATACAAAAATTGCAAATAGCGTACTCTCAAAAGAACAAGTTGACGATATGCAACACAATCTAGATAAATTGTCATGTTGGGCCCAAATTTGGCAAATGAGTTTCAATGCGGATAAATGTAAAGTACTACATGTCGGATACCTAAATGAGAAAGCAAACTATTCGATGAATGGCACTCAGCTTAAGAATGTAAACAGAGAAACTGATCTGGGAGTAACAATATCGAGTAACCTAAAACCGAGTCAACAATGTTCAGAAGTTGTTAAGAAGGCAAACAAAATAATTGGCTTTATAGGCAGGTCATTTGAGCATAAATCCAAAGAAGTTATCCTAACCCTTTACAATTCCTTAGTCCGCCCTCTTCTGGAATACTGCGTTCAATCCTGGTGCCCTTATTACCAAAAAGATATAAACAAGCTAGAACGAGTTCAACGTAGAGTTACCAAAATGATACCTAGCCTAAAGAACAAACCATACGAAGAGCGTCTTAGAGAATTAAATCTATTTCCTTTAACCCAGCGCAGATTAAGAGGCGACTTAATTCAAGTGTTCAAAATCATCAAAGGCATCGACAATATGAACTGTAGTAAGTACTTCACTATCAACCAATCTAATTACACACGGGGAAACGGTTGCAAAATTATTGGTAAATCTTTTAACTCGCACGAATCTAAGAATTTCTTCTTCAATCGAGTTGTCAACTTGTGGAATGGGCTTCCCCGAAACGTTATAGACTGCAGCACCGTTGATTCATTTAAATTCCGCCTAGACAAATATCTCGCATCAAACCCGCGACTGACTGCGTTTGTAAATGAATAACTTTATCCTCCCCTCAGTTACTAACCCATATGTCCCCTACTAACTTCCTAGTCCTGCCACGTTAGTGGCAGGGCAGTAGTTCCCTTTCCAATGTTCCCTTACCCACTCTAAACCACTGTTTGGACACTTGATCCTCAGTGTTTTGGAGGACAAGCAGCCTAGAAGGGTCACTAGATCTGTTGTTGCTTGATTTCCTTTGTACTCCTTTGTACTCCTTTGTACAGTTAAGGAGATCATTTATAAAAATTAGAAAGAGAATAGGAGATAGGACAGAGCCCTGAGGAACACCGGAGTTTATAGGGTGAGGAAGTGAACAATGGCCATCCACAACCGCAGCTATGGAACGGCCGGAAAGGAAATTAGAGACAAAGGCACAGATGGAGGGATAGAAACCGAAGGAGGGTAGTTTAGAAATTAAAGATTTATGCCAGACTCTATCGAAGGCTTTCGATATGTCTAGTGTAATAGAAAAAGTCTCACCGAAGTCCCGAAAGGAGGATGACCAAGAGTTAGTAAGATATGAAAGAAGATCACCAGTAGAGCGAACCTTAAGGAAGCCATACTGGCGATCTGAGAGCAGATTATGAGAAGAGAAATGCTTAAGAAATTTGGAAGCAAGAATAGTTTCAAAAACTTTAGAAAGACAAGAGATAAGAGCAATTGGACGATAGTTGGAGGGTTGAGAGCGGTCACCCTTCTTTGGGACAGGTTGAATGTGAGCAAACTTCCAGCATGAAGGGAAGACGTTAGAGGATAGACAGAGACGAAAGAGTTTGCCTAGGCAGGGAGTCAGCACGGAAGCACAGTTTTTGAGAACAACAGGAGGAACACCGTCCGGACCGTACGCCTTATTAGTGTTAAGCCCAGAGAGGGTAGAAAGTACATCTTTAGAAGAGATTAGGATATTAGGCATAAGTAAGAGAGAGGAGGGCGGAGAGGGAGGAATAGCACCGGAATCATCCAAGGTGGAGTTTCTAGCAAAAGTTTGAGCGAAGAGTTTAGCTTTGTCAGAGGAAGAAGTGATGGTTGTGCCATCAGAGTGGGAAAGGGGAGGGAAAGACGAGGAAGAGAAATTGTTGGAGAGGTTTTTGGCTAGATGCCAGAAAGCTTGGGAAGAGCTAGAGTTGGATAGTTCAGTGCATTTATTATTGATGAAAGAGTGTTTGGCAAGTCGAAGAACAGATTTGGC
Organism: Lithodes maja; assembly: GCA_037953745.1. Classification (NCBI taxonomy): domain Eukaryota; kingdom Metazoa; phylum Arthropoda; class Malacostraca; order Decapoda; family Lithodidae; genus Lithodes; species Lithodes maja. Next base: position 147,324 of record JBAKBP010003384.1, read on the forward strand.
TTGATTCCGGGCAGAAACATATGAAGAATGAGAGTCTTGAGTTTTAAGGCGTCGGTACCATTTGAATGCTTCCTCCTTATTGCGGACAGCAGTAGAACAGGCGTGAGTAAACCAAGATTTTTTAGCATTAGTCTGAGAGAAAGAGAATGGAATGTATGCTTCCATGCCCGATAGGATTACCTCGGTAATGCGTTCAGCACTCTCCGAGGGTCCTCGGCCATGGAAGCAGAAATCATTCCATGGGAAATCAAAGAAGTACTGCCGAAGAGCCTCCCAGTCGGCAGCGCCAAAGTGCCACAAGCGCCGCCGGCTAGGAGGATCGGGTGGCTGTACTGGAGAGATAGGACAGGTGACAGAGATAAGTTTATGGTTGGAGGAGCCCAAAGGAGAGAAAAGATCGACAGTATAAGAAGTTGGATAGTGTTGAATACTTCTACCAGTCTCTAGAAGCTGGCAAAGTTATATAGAAGGTACAGGAAAAGAGGTTCATAGGGCATATTGATACACTTTGGGAGACACCACTAGTACGTCCACCTCCTACCACAGATCTTTCCTAAGCTGCACAAAATCGTCTAAATATAGGTAGGATAAAATATAAAAGATGTCGCCGGTACATAAGGGGTCTGTTAACTAAGGGACGGTAGACTCCACATAATAAGCCACCCTCTTAGCCTTAACACTATTTGGTGCAAGACGGAACTTTTTGGAGCCTCCCTGTTTCACTCCATTAGTTTGCAGATTTTCAGATGATTCACCCCAATAGTTTCGCTGTTGCTGTATAAGGCACTTCACCTCATTCAGGTGTCGACTACGTGTATTTCCAGGCGAACGATAGCAAACCTAACATTAAGGAGAAATCGGGCTTCGGCCTGATCTAAGAAATTCACTCTAGGTTAGTTCCTTACATAAATATACAGAAAATAAAGTCAATTAAAGCAATTACATTTTTTTTTTTTAATGAAACTATAGGTAGCGCCAACGAACTTGACAAAAATCTCGATCCCTGACCTCTTAGTGACTCAAAAGGACCTGGAGCAAACTGGCTGTAAATATCCACACCTATTTCCTGGTGGACTCTTCCCAAATGATAGAAATATCAGCCCAATTGCTTTCATTTACTTTTGAGTTATAAGAAGTTAAGAGGTCAAGAGTATTGTCAAGTTCGTTGGCGCTACCTATAATGTACAGTATAATATCCGTATTAGATACTCTCTATGGTTCCTCTAATAAATTTCAAGAAAATAATTTTTTTGTTATGAAATACATGTTAAGTATATAAATATACCACATGTACAGTACATAGGGAAGATAAATTCAGTGCTGTGAATACTTGAATGGTGAAATTATACCAACATGAGGGAAAGCTGATTTATTTTGATGACACGACAAGTTTGGACTGTCCCTGGAGTTCTCTTCAGGTGAGTCCAAACTTGGCGTACCATTACAATAAAACATTTATCCGTCATGTGGGTATAATTCCTCCACATATACCGTAAATCCTTAACCAATAACTAAGCTACCTTTAAAAAAAATCATCAAAATAAACAAAACTATATTTCTAATCAGCTTCCTAATAGTATAAACTAAACAAATCAACATTTCGGGTATCAGCTTCCAAAATACTTTTATTCATATATCAAACCTCAGCATTAATAACGCAGACGGAATCATCAACCCTGAACTTCTTAGCATTCCCTACCTCCTCTGTGTCATCCAACTCCCGCTTTCTCTTTTCTGTGACCACGAGCGGGATCTCACAAACTGAAACATTCTTATCTGCCAGCAACACACCAGCCTCTCTCTCCGGTTCACTGCAAGTGGATTCACCCTCATCGCTTAAATGAGATTCGCTCGAAGACGAACTTGCCTCACTCAAGATATCAAGACAACTATCCAAACTGTCATTTAGTTTGCGGTACACTACTCGTAGGTCGGGGCGGCGAAGGACCTTCTTGCACTTCATATCCCGTACAAGAGTCTTTAGGGAATCAGTCACTCCATTAAGGTTACTACCTATGTCCACACCCTTTAAGATTTTGTCTATTATAACTCCGAGTGACCAAGTGTCACTCTGAATGGAACTGAGGCCATCCAGGTACAGCTCCGGTGAATAGTGCTTATACCTTTTATAGGACTCTTTTGTTCCGGTGGGAAAACATGGGTTTGGCCCCGAGAAACTAGCCAGACCAAAGTCTATCACAGACACCTTTAGTTCTTCTCTATCAACAATCACATTATTTAGTTTTAGATCATTATGCACTATTTTTCGAGAGTGGACTAGACGAACCTTATGGACAATTTCCTTTAGAATATTAAGCCATGTCCAAAACGGTGTATCACCATCATTTAACAGATCCCGGACTGTTTTCCCCTTGCACAGGGACATGACAATGATTGGTTTGTCCGACGCTACAGCCAACACAACAGGTGCCCCACCAATACCATTCAATCGGCTTAGCATGCGGGCTTCTCGTAGGAAAAGAGAGAGGTCACCCATGTCCGTCCCCTCCTTTAGGCAGGCTGGTTTTCCATCAAACTCAACCTCAGTGACCCTGCCATAGGACCCACTGCCCAATACCGCGCCGACGTTCGACACCTTCGTCCAGATATCGTAACTTTTCATCGTGTTTAGGTTATTGTTGTACATTATACACTAATAATATATGTGTGTAACTTAAATCTGACAACAAAACCAATATCAACTCTTATACTTATAAGAGTTACTACAAGATTTGCAACCTTGGCCTGACTGTACGACTTACACGATAGACAATTTGAAAACAAGTGTTGTATGAACTTCTCTCTTGAGCGATCTGATACATTCAACAGCCTAAAATATCTACATAACAGCTCGTTGCTATTTTGGTCCACATTAAGTTATACTTAACGTTGTTTATTGAATGTAAATTCATTATGATACCTATAACACAAAGTATTAGCTTTTTAAACTTGCATTTACTTGTAATATACTGTATAATATCGAAGACATATAATTAATATAATCTAGTTACCCATTTATTAATATTCGTTTTCTTAAATATGCGTATAAGAAAATGGAGTTTTTACCGCTAACTAAAATATAAATGACGATCAACGGATATTATATTTTTATACGATGCTGTTATTACTCCAATGATCTGTCTACAGGGGTGGGGAGGGGGGGGGGGGGGGGCACGTACCCCCCCTAGAGACCCTATAGTAACAGAGATCGGCCAACCTCCGCCATCTTGGTGACACTGGTGATAATTTTTCTCTCTTCACACTTAAGATGGGCCGTTTTTCTGGTCCCCCTTTTCCCTCATGTTTAGCGCCATTACTTTTCAGATTTAAGAATGATTGCCCCACATTAGTTTGTCGATATTAAGACCTTTCATCCCATTTCTTTGTCAATAATAAGACCTTAATTTCCTGCAATTTAGGTGTCAATTTTTTCCAGGCGAACCATAGCGAGCCTGTAATTTTGGAAGAACAGGCATTCGGCCGGAACATTTTTCCAACGAAAAATGTACAAATTAATCTACAAGGGGTATCTAATGGATGTTTTTAAAAGTTTGATGGAGATATTGGGAGGAAACTAGAAAAACAATGAAAAAATTAAAAACATCTGCCAAAAATTGAATCATTATTTTGGACCCCCTTCTCCCTCACGTTTAGCCCCATTAGTGTTGAGATTTTAAGACGGCCAAATTAATGTGGCGGATTTCTGTCAAATTTAAGACCAACTGTGCCATATGGGTGTCGATTTTTTTCCTGGCGAGCGATAGTGAGCCTGTAATTGAGGAGGAAACAGTCTTCGGACGGCACATTTATTTAAATCCTCGATTTTAACCCCTTCTGTACCGGCGATGTCTTTTTAGTTGATTTCAGCTACATTTAGACAATTTTATGAAACTTAGGAAGAATATATGGTAGCTAAAGGGTTAATGGAGATAGTCTGTAGCTTTTTATTGAGTACACGTCCTTCCTAAGCTGTACAAAATCGTCTAATAGTTGCTTGAATATAATGAAAAGTACATCACCGGTACACAAGGGGTTAAGGGAATTTTCCTTACATTTAAGGGAAGTTAGGCTTGGCCTGCCGCGGTTTCGAACTCGGGTCAACAGGTATACCTGACTCCCGCGCTAACCACTATACTACCACAGACGTACAGTCGCGCTACTCAGTGATGTCTCGGCACCAAGTATGTTTTGATCAATAATTGGTATCAGCAATATCTAAGCTTCATTTCTTTATATCGAGTGAAATATACAAATATGTTCCTACACTTACCCACCCTATTCAACATCTGACAGACATCAATAATTGGTATCAGCAATATCTAAGCTTCATTTCTTTATATCGAGTGAAATATACAAATATGTTCCTACACTTACCCACCCTATTCAACATCTGACAGACATTAATACAGCACAGAGCAAGCCAAACGTAATGACAGCTGGGACATGACTTATTAGCGCGACCGTACAATAGGACAGCAACCTTAGTTCTATTGGAAGAACCAGGTGATAGTCTCGTGGAGGACTCACACGTGCCCCCATGACTATGTAGTCTATTCGCTGTAAGTAGGCGAGAAATCATGACCTCTATCCTCTGTAACTCAAAAAGGGCTTGAGCAAATCGGCTGTAAATTTCCACATCTATTCCTTGTTGACTCTTCCCAAATGGTACACATACTAGCTCGATTACTCTAGTCATTTTGGAGTTTCATAGGTTAGGGGTAATGATTTTTCGCCTACTTACCGCGAATAGACTATAGCCGGGCCGTTTTGTACACATTTATCTCGAAGGAAGCGTTTAGTAGAAGCTTGATATAGGTCTGAGAATCAAAAGAGGAAAAAAAAAAATTCAACTAGGTAACCAAATTCTGCCCCCCCCCCTCCCCCCCCCCACCACCCCCACCCCCTATATTTCCTTCCTTGTCTTGGTGGTGTAATGGTTAGAGAGTTTAAGATCTGTATGTGGTATCCCAGGTTCGAATCCCGGGAAGATCACATGCTTCTATTAATTTCATTGGGAGGTGTTTGGTGTTGGGAGTGAAATTAACCCCTTCTGTACCGGAGACATCTGTTATACTTTAATGTAGCTATATTTAGATGATTTTATGCAGCTTGAGAAGGATCTATGGTAGCATAAAGGGTTAAGTGAGATAGTTTTTTTCTTTTCTTGCTAAAATGCCTGGACACACAGAGTTTGAAGCAATTTAAGTCATAGGAAGAGGGAAAGACTGATTCTGGGAGAGAGTTCCAGAGTCAGCAGTTGAATAGAAGAAAGTCTGAGAATAGCGTTTCACTCTTGGGTTGAAGAGCCTGTTACTTGCTTAAGGCCCTTTTAAATCTGAATGAAATCGTCGAAATATAGTTATCCCTTTCAAGATCCAACACACATTTCTTTTCTGTTTTCTGGTAATTATTAGACGATTTTATTCAGATTAGGAAGGGCATATGGAAGTCAGCGAGTTGATTGAGATAGTCTTTATCCGTTAAATACCCACAGATCCTTCCTAAGCTGCACAAAATCGTCTAATGATAGCCAAAATAGAATGCTAAAACGCATCAGAGCTTCAAGGGGTTAAAATATAATTAAGAAGATGCCACCGGTACAGAAGGGGTTAATAAATTAGATTATACATACAATTACGAAGTGGATACAAATTTATGCGACCAACTGTACACACTAACCTTAAGGATGCTCTGGTACTGGCCGGCCGATCCGAAGTCGTCCTTGCCCCAACCCGATATCCAGCACCTCTGTCCCGTGTAGTCCGATCGTGACGGGAGGCAGATGGGACCTATGTGCGGACTGTGGAAATGGAATAGAGTTAGAAAGAGATAGATAATTTTAAACCCAAACAACATACACAGACAACAACAACAACAAATGGTCAAAGACCATCTGGACATGAGAGGCACTCAATTCCTGGCAGCAGCCTCCATGAACCAAGACCACCCACTAAACTACATGGCAACACACCCACAGACACCAAGAAATATCAAAACAACACCCAGCACACGGTATCACACACAATTATTGTCCTCTCTCCCTCCCTGCCCACCCCGAACCAACTTCCAGAAGCACATCCATACTCATATCTCTCACCGATCCATCCACTCACTCACAGACAACACGCAGCTGCATGCACGACCTCCCGAAATCCATCCTTCCGAATCCTCCCTTCCTCGCGAAGACAGAGTCCACCTGGCCAGGCTGAGATGCGGACACCATCCAGCTCTCCTGAGCTATCAGAAGAGACTGGATGACTCCGTTGTCGACGCCTGCCCGGGATGTAACACAGCACCCCATACCATTAAACACATCATAGAAGACTGCATTTCACACAACCACTTACGCCAACAACACAATCTACACTCAATGAGAGCTCTGTGGGAAAGCCCAATCGTGGCCATGGCCTTCCTCAGGGACTCGGGGCTGTTCGGCCAGGCAGCTTAGGGAACAACAACAACAACAACAACCCTGTTAAGGGCTGCTTCACTTGTCAAGTTCTTGGATTTGAGATCGGCGCGTATAGTCCGATCCCAGGTCTTCCTCGGTCCACCCCTTGGTGCAGCTCCCTCCACAATCACAGACCTGCATTTTTTCACCCAATTTTGTTCATCCATTCTCCACATGTCCATACCATCCCAGTCTACTTGTACGCATCACCTCGCTAATACTCTTTATACCTAAACGTCTCCTCAGCTCAACATTTGTTATTCTATCCTGTAGCCTGGCCCCACACATCCATCTCACCATTCTCATCTCATTACGCTCCATTCTGTTGACATCCTCTACTTTAACGGCCCATGTTTCCGAGGCATACGTCATTGCACTTCTAACACATGAGGCATACACCTTTCCCTTCAGGGGGAGAGGCATTCTTTTCATGGTCAGGATTGGCATCAATTCTCTGAACTTCCCCCAGCCACACCTAATTCTAGCAACAGTGGCAGCCTCGGCCCCACCACCGGCAGAGATGGTATCTCCTAGGTAACAAAACTTGTTCACCAGCTCCAAAGACTCATTTCCAAAATTCACAGCCACAGGATCATCACTTAACACAAGCTCGCCTTTGCACACTACGCACTCAAATTTCTCTATTTCTGACTTATCCTTCGGCAGGGGCCCCTTTATTCTACTACAGCGCTTACTCCCATGGTGTACCCAACATCGACAGATGCTAC
>JBAKBP010003385.1:0-25000 GCA_037953745.1 Lithodes maja
GTGAGTTCATTGCTCAATAGGTGGCGTTCTGAGAGCGAAGGTCCGAGTCTAGGAGGTGAGACATCGAAGCACTGGGGCGAGGCAGCTTCAGAGGTGGGGCTGCTTCGAGCCGTGGGTGGGCAACCGGGCCCCATGCATCCTGCGAAGGCAAGATAGCGAGGGCTGGTTATATCTCAAAGTGCTTCACATGTCTCACTCCCTAGACTGGAACGAGACCTCATGGGCTTCACCGTTATATGTACGGCTGAATGTACAGGATCTCAGCCTATGCCCGAGAGGGAGTAGTTGGAATATAGAAGAAAAAAAAATTGCTTTCCCGGCAAGTGTTATAACTGACGCGGGTTGGCTCCGAGTTACGACCAAAACAGCAAGCGTTATAACTAGGGCTGGTCAGGAATCGATCCCAGAATCGATTCTATCGAGTCCAGGTGAACGATCCCGGAATCGAGTCCAAGTTCAAGGGAATCGATTCCACTAGGCCTAGGCACAGTAGGCAGATTGCAGTGAGGCTAGTAAAACTAGAATAGTAGGCTCACTGGCTGGCTCACGAGTCCCTCACACTCACAAACTCGAGCGTCATTCTCACCCCGCTCGGCGCTCATACACTACAGTATCTGGGACTCCTGGACCTGCTGCCTCGATTATATAACAACGCTTTCGCTACTCGCTAGATGCTAGCTAGCACTGGCCTGGCAAACAGATACCTACCGTCTTCGGCTTCAAATTCTTATAGCCTGAAACTCGCAAATATTTATATAATTTTTATATAATAATATATATGATAATATGCTTAATGATGATGATAATCATGATGGTAATGAAACTATGGGACCAGAATGGCGTCTGGGAATGGCCGATCTCTTTTACTATAGTGCCTCTAACTGAGCTCTGTCTCGGCGCCCAAGGCGCTCACTCAGGGGTTCAGGTCACTAAGGTGTGTCACTGACCACTGTATTATAAGTGGTAAGGAAAGAATCGATTCTGGCGAGTCTGCCCCCAAAAAGAATCGATCCCATCGAGTCCAAAATTATCGATTCTTGCCCAGCCCTAGTTATAACTGACATGAATTGATCCTGAATAGACCGAATATGAGGTGGAAGGATGGAGTGAGGAACTACATGAACGAAGGCGGTGCTGGTTGGGGGGAGGGGCGTCGACTGACTGGGGAGAGAGGTGTATGGGGGCGGTTCGTTCGTGGCCACCCCTTCGGGGATCACGGCGTCAGGCAATAGATAGATAGATAGAATTGATCCTCGGCTGGTGCCTGAGTCTTGGTTCAGCACTTGGCTATCCTGGCTAGCATTATAACCGACGCGGAGTAACACTGAAAGAGTTGGACAGCAAGCATTATAACTTACGTGACCTTGTCCCCAGTATGAACTGTAACCATCCTTTCCCACCTTAGGATTTATGTCCTTTCCTGCCTTAGGACTGTTTGTGAGGTAACCAAATATTGATTTTAAGCCAGCTTAAATCAGCTCAGGCTGAAGCATTCAGCCTGAATGCTTGTCGATGGTTGATTTGGCTGAGGTAGTGTCTCTTTTGGCTGGGATGTCACAGTTTTTTTTTTTTTTTTTTTTTTTTTTTTTCTATGTGATTGAGGGAGGCAAAAGGCATAACTGCCTATAGCGAGTGCCTCCCCCATAGTTGAAAGAGTGACAGGGCCAAAATCAAGGGACGTTCGAGCCAAAATGTTGGGGCATCTCCGGGCAAGAGGGGTACCTTCGGGGGCTGGGATAGACCCTTCTCCGGCTGGGATGTCGCAGGGGAAGTATCTCCGGGCAGCAAGGGCATGGCTGGTTTCAGTCGAGTTGGTGATGCCTCTGGTTGAGTTTGCAGGGGTTGTGCAATGGTTGCACCTGGTGGTTTTTTATGCCGGACTGGTTGTGCAGGTTTTGAAATCCGGTTTAGGGGCTGGTTTTCGGGTAAATCATGTTTGGAAGAGACTGTGGTGGTGAGTGCGTCCATGTGTTGTGGTGTCTCCTTCTCTTGATTGTTTTGGTCAGTAATCAAAAGTTGCGGGGGCATTTGATGTTTTTTGATGATGCACGCCTTAGGGATTGTTCTCTGGGTAAAGTTGGAGGGTTGTTGGGCGTGTGTATGGGGCAAGAGAGGTTGATCAGGATCGAAGGTGATGATGATGTCTCGGTGTAGGCCTATTATTCCCGATGATTTAGTTTCTCCTATTCGTTTCCGCTTAGCTCCATTTTCTATCACGGACGCCGTGGAAGAAGACATTGTTTCGGATGGGTCTCTATGATGTTGATGCTCTTCCTTGACAACGGTGATACATACAAAGTGTTTATACAAGTTTGGGGCTGGTTCTGCATTCCTAGGCCGCATATCACTCACGGCACCCAAAGACAATTTTATTCCGCAGACGTTCATCTTGAAGTGCTCCATAACCACAGTGTCTTACCAAATTCTTCAGCCTAGTGATGAAAGACTCCAGAGATTCATCCTTCTGTTGCCTACTTTCATGGAATTGGTACCTCGCCAATGGCTGCTCATCTTTTGGTGAAAAATGCTAGTCAAATTTCCCAATCAAGGTTGCATAAGTCAGGGTATTGGCCACTCTGTCAGCTTCTATGTCAAAAGAGTTGTAGATATCTAGCAGAATTTGCCCTCCAGATAAAAACTGCGCTATTTTAATATCATCACCCTTAACCTTCAGACGCTGCCAATGATGTAGAGATCAAGTTTCTGCTTGTATAGCCTCCACGCCACTGCTTGTTCAATGTCAGACTTGCACTCCGACAAAGGTAATGGCTGCATGTTGGCTAAGGTGTCACTCATATCTTTTGACGTTTTGAGGTACAACCCAGGTGTTACTCACTAGTTTAGCCGTATAATTTGGTCAGCAGTACTTCATTCACACTGCTTGCCACACAGCTGCCACCATGTTACAATGTCTATATATTGCAGGTTCATAATTGTTATGCCTGATTTTATTCAGGTTTAGCTATTGGGTGAGGTGAGTTCTTTCAAGACTGGAATATCAGAACTCATACAGTTACATGCAAAGAATACAATAGAGGATATATATTGTTATGCCCTGATTTTATTCAGGTTTAACTACTAGTTCAGGTGAGTTCTTTCGAGACTGGGATTTCTAAGATCATACAAGCACATATAATCAGGGGTGTAAAAAGTACTTAATTATTGTACTTAAGTCCAAGTAAAAGTATTTACTGAAAAAGTTACTGAAGTAAAAGTAAAATTTTCCAACTAGAAATGTACTTAAGTTAAAGTAAAAAAGTATCTACCGAATGATTTACTTAACCCGGGAACTGCGGGAAGACTCTTAAGAGTTCCCCCGGCGGACTGCAGGAAGACTCTTAAGAGTCAGGGGGAAAAAGAAAAAAATTTAAAACACCGAAAAAAAAAAAAAAAAAAAAATTGCCCCTGGGCCATGCAAAATATCACTCCTCTACCTCCCCTCCTTCCCCACTTTCCTCCCCTCCTTCAGTTATCACCTATTTTCCCTGTTATTCCCTTATTCTGTGGTATATTTTCGTGCTAACATTAGCGAGTTGCAAGCAGGGCATTGTCATCACTGTTAGCAAGCGAGTGCAAGAGAGAGAGAGAGAGTATCGATCGACAGTGTCTCTCCAGACTTGGGGAAAAGTGGCTGGAAAGGAGGTTGCCTCAGCCATACATTATGTAACTCCCGGCCTGTATCGCCGATTTTGACCATCCAAACACTGTTTCCACTTGTTTTATTGTTGTAACAGGTTAATACCTTTATAATCAACCTATAATAGGCGCATATGGAGAAGTATTAATGCTATTTATGGTAAAATAAATATTTTAGTGATGGAAACAGCTCAAATACGTGCGCACAGGCAGAGGTGTCTCATACCCCCCATGCGCACTTCAGAGGTTAAGTACCAAAAGTAAAAAGTAATATCCCAATCTATTACTATATATATATATATATATATTGCCTACTGTATATATATATATATATATATATATATATATATATATATATATATATATATACCGGTATATATATATATATATATATATATATATATATATATATATATATATATATATATATATATATGTTAGTATAGCCAGGTAATAGATTCTCTTTTAAACAGACGAGGTTAAAAGCAATAGCAGTTTCAGCATTCAGGATTTTATTGTTACAGCTTTCAATAGTTCTAACAATTTTCCTCTGGGGTTCAGAGATGAGGTACAAAAGGTTAGCAAAATTCATGGTGGATCCAACGTTTCACAAGTAAACATCTTGCATCTTTAGGGAATGGAGAGGTAATGATTAGAATAGGGACAAAGCATCATATTTATACAAAATTCGAGGATCAAGTAGAGGGAGGTGGGCGGAGCTACTGGGTGTGTGGTGGCTGTTCATTGGTGGAAGGCAGTCTATTCGCGAGACGGGCACTAAATCTTATCGGTGGTTGGTTGTTGGCTGTGGGTGGCTGTGATTGGTTGGTGTTGTCAGTTGTGTGCTGAGCGTGGAAGCGTAAGGGAGGGGGGCACGGGGCGAGAGGAGGGGGGGCAGCATGCCTGTAGCGCTTGCCTGAAGGAAGAATTTGAAGGTCTTGTGTTTGGTTGTTGATGCTGGGGTTGAGTGTTTGGATGTTTAGAGCTTCTAAAATAGCTAGTCTTCTGGGGTCTGATTCTTTGTCGAGTATGGTGGTTTGTTTGTCTAGGTCGGCGCGAGTTAGGGCAAGATGGTGGGGGCTTGATAGTGATCTCTTATAGCGCCAGATTGAAGGTGGAGGGTTAGTCGACGGGAAAGGTGAGTCTGTGTCATTCCAACATAGGATAGGGGTCCACAGTCCCCAGAGGTGCAAATATGCTGGTATATCACATGATCGTCTTTCAGTTGGTTGGTGGAAATGGGGCGGTTACGGAGGACAAGGTTGGAGGTCTTAGGAGATTTGTAGTAAATAATGAGTTTGATTTTATTGTCAGGTTTGGTGGGGAGGACGTTTTTGTTAATTATTTCTTTCATAATGGATTCGTCTGTTGTGTGGTCGGAAGACACACAACAGACGAATCCATTATGAAAGAAATAATTAACAAAAACGTCCTCCCCACCAACCCTGACAATAAAATCAAACTCATTATTTACTACAAATCTCCTAAGACCTCCAACCTTGTCCTCCGTAACCGCCCATTCCTATGTTGGAATGACACAGACTCGCCTTTCCCGTCGACTAACCCTCCACCTTCAATCTGGCGCTATAAAAGATCACTATAAAGCCCCCCACCATCTTGCCCTAACTCGCGCCGACCTAGACAAACAAACCACCATACTCGACAAAAAATCAGACCCCAGAAGACTAGCTATTTTAGAAGCTCTATACATCCAAACACTCAACCCCAGCATCAACAACCAAACAAAAGACCTTCAAATTCTTCCTTCAGGCAAGCGCTACAGGCATGCTGCCCCCCTCCTCTCGCCCCGTGCCCCCCTCCCTTACGCTTCCACACTCAGCACACAACTGACAACACCAACCAATCACAGCCACCCACAGCCATCAACCAACCACCGATAAGATTTAGTGCCCGTCTCGCGAATATACTGCCTTCCACCAATGAACAGCCACCACACACCCAGTAGCTCCGCCCACCTCCCTCTACTTGATCCTCGAATTTTGTATAAATATGATGCTTTGTCCCTATTCTAATCATTACCTCTCCATTCCCTGAAGATGCAAGATGTTTACTTGTGAAACGTTGGATCCACCATGAATTTTGCTAACCTTTTGTACCTCATCTCTGAACCCCAGAGGAAAATTGTTAGAACTATTGAAAGCTGTAACAATAAAATCCTGAATGCTGAAACTGCTATTGCTTTTAACCTCGTCTGTTTAAAAGAGAATATATATATATATATATATATATATATATATATATATATATATATATATATATATATATATGTGTGTGTCAACATGAACGAAAACTAATAGTTAACTATTAAAGGAACCTTGACTTTGTGTTCCCCCTCTTGTTATCTTACAATCACACACTTCTTATAATGTAAAATTTGCAAGATATATGGATGAGTCCATATAACCAGTGCTATTTATAACATTTTGAAGAAAAAATAGAACCAAGCACAGAAAAAAAAAACATATTCATTATGCATATCTAATTGAAGATATTCTGATTATATGACATCGAGAAAGTGCTTTGATTCGGGATAATATCTCCTTAGGATATATTCAACTCGGTAAAAGCTGCAACTAAGTTTAGGTTCAATGAGTTCAAGACCATAACATAATAGATATTAAACATTGTTAACTATGATTATGCTGGATTAAACAAGTGAGATTAGGTATAAGGTTTGGAAAATGAATATATGGCAAGTTAGATTATATCAGGCTAGAATACATTGTAGTTAGTAAATAACATAATAAATAATATTACAGTATGACACTATGCAGGTAGCTCTGTGTACGAGGGACTTTGTACAGGCATATATTTATACTTGGGGATTTCCCTAAATTTAGTTTTACTCCTGATGGTTTGCTCATGTGTTCGTTATATAATTTCAATTCTCTATTTCTTCAGATCGTGAGGAGCGTTTATTTCAAAGCCATAGTTTGCAATTTTTTTTTTTTTTTTTACGGAATAGCATAATTTATATTATCATATATTTATATAATCTTCATTTTATCAACAACGGACAATACATTTATTCTTTGAAGGATTATTCTAAATTGCTAATGCTAGTTTAACAATTCTGGTTAGCTTCGTTACATGAAATTCAAATATGTATTCCCGTTCAAATAAATATAGATGAGGGTCTAGTAAAATGATCATGCTGAGTCACGGGTGGAAATTGTAAGGTGTTAAACCTTTGGGATCAGGTGGTACAAAGGGAGAGTCATTAGGATGTGTGGGGGAGAGGGGAGGGCTCTCAGCGCCATATACATATAGTGGTCACCTTTGAACTAGCTAAGGAATGTCACACCTACATTCAGGGGAATCTATCTATCTATCTATCTATATGCTCTGGCCCAATCCCCATTTTGGGGGTAGCCGACTCAAGACAGAGCAAGAACAGGGAAAACACAAAAACAACATAAAACAAAAAATAAACACATAAAAAGCACAAACTCACACACATCCAGGTCACCCAGGAGAAGACCCAGAGACCAGGGTTACCAAGGTCGCTCCAGCACTCCCCCAGCCCCTGACCACCCGGAGAGGTTCCGATCTCGGCAGGCAGACATGCAGCGGAGCCAAAGCCACAAGCCCTCCCACCACACTTCCAGGCACACCCTTCATATTAATCGTCCCCCCGGGCCAGGCGCCTGATGGACTATTATCTAGTCGAACTTGCGCCCGACCCCTTACTCCAAATGACCACGTGTTCACTCAACTATTCACAAGCATTCTCCATTCACTCCTGTCCACCACCACTTCCTCTGCCTGATCTATAGTAATTCCTCTATCATCCAAAGCCTTTCTTACACAGTCTCTCCATCTCAATGGGGGTCTTCCTGCCCTTCTATCTCCCCTTGTACCTGACTCACATATTCTCTTTGTAAGCCTTTCATCTCCCATTCGTTCAACATGACCATACCAGCTCAGCACCCTTCTGTCCACTCTGGCTGACAAATGTTCCTGCTGCCCCACTCTCCTACGTATCTCTTCATTCCTCAATCTGTCTCTACGAGTAACTCCACACATACTCCTCAAGCAGCTCATCTCCATCACATCCAGCCCTCTTTTCTCTTTTTTCTTCAGAGCCCATGTCTCAGCCCCATACATCACTGTTGGCACAACAATTCCTTGATACAGTGCACTTTTTACTTTCACTCCGAGATTTCTCGTCTTCCACATACTTCCCATTGCTCCGAAAACCTTCCTTCCTTCACACACTCTCTGTTTTACCTCCACTTCCATACCTCCACTCCTGCTTATCGTTCCTCCTAGATATTTAAAACACTCTACTTGTTCCAATATTTCCCCATCCAGCCTCACATCTAGATTCACCCTATGCTCTCCCCTATTACACACCATTACTTTACTTTTATTGACGTTCACCTTCAGTTTCCTCCTTCCACAAACCACACCAAACTCTTTGACTACCCGCTGCAGTTTCTCATCAGAATCCGCCACCAATGCTGTGTCATCAGCGAACAGCAACTGATTCAACTCCCAATCTCTACCATTCTTTCCTACTAAACCCAATCCTCTTCCCATAGTTCTCCTTTTCACCTCCCTCACCACACCATCCATAAACATATTAAACAGCCATGGTGACATTACACAACCCTGTCGCAAACCTACCTTTACCTCAAACCATTCACTCAACTCACCATTTCCTACTCTCACACATGCTCTGCTCCCTTCATAAAAACTCTTAACTGCTTCTAACAAATTTCCTCCTATTTCATAAATCCTTAACACCTTCCACATTGCTTCACGGTCCACACGATCATACGCTTTTTCCAAGTCCATAAAAGCCCAAAATATCTCCTTATGCTTCTCTAAATACTTCTCGCATAACTGTCTTACTGCAAACATCTGATCCACGCACCCTCTTCAGGGGAATGTCCATGGGAAATGCTACCTGGAATTTCAAATCTATTGGGAAGAATATTTCGGAAATTTGCTGAAGTTGTACTCTACAAAATTAAAAGAAGTAAATGAAATGTAGTGGAGTAAAAGTACAAATAATTTGTCTAAATAATACTCAAGCTAGAGTAAAAGTACTGGACAAAAAATCTACTTTTTAAAAAGTAGATACTGAAAATATACTTAAGTACTGTACTTGAGTAAATGTACTTCATTACCTTTACACCCCTGCATA
Organism: Lithodes maja; assembly: GCA_037953745.1. Taxonomy (NCBI): domain Eukaryota; kingdom Metazoa; phylum Arthropoda; class Malacostraca; order Decapoda; family Lithodidae; genus Lithodes; species Lithodes maja. The sequence goes on from JBAKBP010003385.1 coordinate 8,810, forward strand.
TCATTAATATAATAGAGGATACATATAATGCCAATATATAGTTTGTAATACAGATTTATTTCATTTATTCCCTAAGTACATATAATTGAATCAGAATGGTTAACATGAGTGTCGGGAATTTAGATAAAGAGGTTAAATTGCATATCACTGGTACATGAAATAACCCAACAAATAGTTATAATATAATTACGAACGACGTAGTGTAGTCGATGGGTGTAATCCAGTCCCCCACACACGGCTAATTCAATTGCATGACTTGTAGAAATGTTCACATAATACAATATCGATACAATGAACTTAGCTTAGAGGACTGGTGATGTAGGACTGTTGTTATAGATTAATATTTGTAGCACATGGTGAACTGTGGGTCGAGTCAGAGCCGGGGGGGGGGGGGGGGGGGGGGGGGAGAGAGATGTTGGTTGTATGGTGTTGATTGAGAGACTAAAGGGCCGGCGTCCGATCTTCGCGAAAATACATATGGCTGCCGGCTCATAATAATTATAACCCATAACTTGGTTTCATGATACATCTAGAGCTGATGTAGATATTTATACATTACAGTTAATATTTAACCTATACTTAAGAATAAACTACAATACACAAAGAACCAGCCGAAATCGTACATGCGATACGATACCGCCAAATTCAAATGTCCTATTGGACCTAAAACTGTCGGGATCATTACCCTATTCCCGACATATTGCCCGCCACCAAAAATTATATACAGGAGCTATATACAGAGAACAAAAAAAAAGGACATCGAAGTCAAAGATCACCTAGTTTGATCTTTGATCTCCAAAGATCCACGGAACTCTTAGCTGCCCTCCTTTTGGGATGAGCGTCACCTGAAGCCTGAGGAGGATCATCCTTCTCATCATCAGCTGCCCCACCTTGAGGAGCACTGTCACAAGCCCTCTCCCGCGGAGGGGTATCAGTAGAGACGCCAGGATCATTTGGCAGTTCTACATCCTGCTCCAAGGGATATAACCTTACGACTGGGCGAGTAGTAACCCCAGTCGAAGTTCGTATTCTAGCAACGCTTACAAGACCATCAATGCCCTGGAACAAATCAATAATCCTCCCAAGCTTCCAAAATAACCTAGGATGCTCATCATGAATCAGGACGATATCCCCGATACGAGGCCATCGTTGATTCGTCCCTTTGATCTTATTAGAGTGACGCTCGCGAAGAGACAGCAAATATTCTTGGGTCCACCGTTTCCATAGATCGTCGGACACCTTGTTTACATACTGGAAGCGACGACGTGTGGCGTCAGCATTGCCAAACGTAGGGTCATGCAGATCTTCGTCATTTACGGACGATCTAGGAAAGGTATTAAGGGTTCGTCCACGGGTTAGTATAGAAGGCGAAATTGGTAAGAGGTCATCAACATCTGCCGAGGTATAGGTCAAGGGCCTGTCTTTGACTGACATCTCAATTTCTATTAAGATGGTTTGCAACTCCCGCCTGCTCACCAGTGCCCTTCCTAATACCTTCTTCATGGCAGATTTGACGATACCGATTGTTCTCTCCCAAATCGCCCCGAACCATGGTGCACGTGCTGGTATAAATCTCCATTGACAACCCTTTCCAGTGAGGGTAGCCACAACCTGCGGGTCATCCATTAAACTCTGAAGATATTTAGAGGCCCCGACAAAAAAAGTCGCATTATCGCTCATAATAATTTGAGGGAAACCATTGCGGGCTGCAAAGCGTCTTAGAGTGTGCAAAAACCCCTCACTGGATAGGTCGTCAATCAATTTAACCCTTTCATGCACATATGACGCAGAGGTTGCCAGATTAGCAATTAGAAATAGAGTTCTCTCACTCTTATAATTACCTCTCCAAAATTAGATTTCTGCCCACAGCTAACTCAAAGACAACTGCAGAGGTTGAAGTAACTAAACTAAAGGTTTCTAAATACCCCTGATGGTAACAAAGGCTTTAAAGTGTCCCTAATAGGCTCAAAATCGCGTCATATGTCGGAGAGGGTTAATATGAATCGCTCTGGTTACCGCACATGTGAATAGAACGGCATATACCTTTATGATATTACCGGGCGATTCTCTAATATGAATGGCTCCAGTGTAGTCTACCCCGGTTACCTGAAATGGTTCAGTCCTTTGTACCCTGAACTCAGGTAAGGGAGGTAGATCTACTGGGGAGTAAGGCTTACCCTGTAATCTTTTACAGATAGTACAGCTATTGTGGATCCCTTTAATTGCTTGTCGCATCTTAGGGATCCACCAACGTTGTCGCATATACGCCAGAACATAATTTACGCCAAAATGTAGGCAGGTCCTATGGCATTGGCGAATCAACAGTTTGGTAATCAAATGAGAGGAGCTAAGGAGGACAGGATATTTCGCAGAATCAATAATGTCCGCCTTTTGTATCCTGCCTCTACACTTAATTATGCCTCCTTCCATATATAATCCTAGCTGCCTCATTAAGTTAGAGGGTTTGGCCTTTGAATCCTTGCTCAGGATTTGATGTTCAGTAGGATAAGATTCCCTTTGTACTAAACATATTAGTTTTGCTTCTGCTGATCTCAATTCATCGAGTCTGATATGCTTCGAATCTTCACTAAGGAAAGACCCGTGAGCCCGACTTCTCATGTTGTTAATGAAACGGCATATCCATGCAAATACCCGTATTACTTGATCATAGCTGCCGTAACGTTCCCACTCTACCAACTTGTTATCCTGATGTGTAGTACTCACATTCGAACTACTTAACACATCATCTTGGGGCCGACTTGAAGGATCAGATAAGCATTCCCTGAAATCCTGAGGCCATTCAGTTGGAGATATAAGCCATGGAGGTCCATGCCACCAAATAGAGGACGACATAAACTGTTGCGCCGAGATCCCCCGGGAAACTATGTCACTGGGGTTATCCCTGGTGCTCACATAGCGAAATTTAACTGTAGGAACTAAGTTATGTATCTCATCAGTGCGATTAGAAACATAAACAGGTAACACTTTCTGGCTGTGTACCCATGAAAGCGCTATTTGACTGTCGCTCCAGACATAGACGTTATTAATCTGTAGTATGTCTGCATAAGCATCCAGTGTAAACTTTATTAGACGAGCAGACAGAAGCAATGCAGTAAGTTCTAATTTAGGAACTGTAATCTTCTTTATAGGGGCTACTTTGGCCTTTGCTATAGCCAGCGTCGCTTCACTACCATTGCATATGTATATGGCAGTACCGTACGCACTATTACTAGCATCAGAAAAGGCATGTAGATCCACCTGTTGACCACTAATAACCTGACGATTAAGTTGGACCTTGCAACATGTGGAAAGGTCCGACCGTATCAAACGCCAAGTATCTTGTAACTCAGTTGGGAGGGGCGTGTCCCAATCTAGTTTTAGCCACCACAGTTGCTGTAAAAACATACGAGCACAGATAGTGACAGGCAGCAAAAAACCTAGGGGATCAAACAACCTCGCTGACAAGCTTAACCCATAACTAGCGGCGCGCAACATAGGTCGAGTATAATAAATCTGGACTATCTGGCAGCGCTCGACATAGGTCGTGTGGCAATTTCAGCACGTAATGTTGCTGAGAGAGAGAGACAAGTGGTGGCAGGAGAGTAGCGAGCGTATGACTGCTCCAGACCACCGCGGCGCCCCTACTGACACGAATCCCACCTCCTCCCTCCCTCTCTCACTCGCTATATACGGAATTGTATGGGGAAAGTGCTGAATTACATGCTTTTTGCACTCGCGTTGCGCGGTTGTTGCAAGAAAACTAGCCATCATAAAAGGATCGTTATGGTGTCATTGGAAAGCTCTGTTTATGCCCTTTCAGGGATAGATACTTGTTTTACGCTCTGGGTCTTATTTAGGCATGAAAATGATCACGTAAACAGCCCTATTTTGGCTAAAAACACCCCGCTGGGCGGTACATATAAATAAACCGCTAGCCCGCTAATCTAGTGTTAAGCAGTTTCGCTTGGTCATAAGCTCACTGTCGCATGGGGTGTGACAGAAGGATATACAATCTGTGGTAGTGTCCCATTTGTGGCCTAAAAACTTCACCTCACTATTCTCAGTAGCTATACCGTCAGAAGCAAATTGACCTTTCAAAAGATCACTATTAGTGGCCCATTCTCTCAAGTATAGATGAGCCTTGGCAAATATATCGCGGATCTCCCAGCATCTCTTGAGCAACAAATCTTCATTGTCTACAGTGCCTTGAAGATTGTCCACATAGATCCCCTGCTTGATCTCATTCTTGAAGTCAGGATCTAGTCCAGCCTCCTCAAGATGTCACAAGATAGTAGCGTTGAGAAGGAACTGGGAACAGGTCGCCCCGAATAAGACGACTCTGAACCTGTAGACCAGATACTCTTAATCTAGATCCATTGGGTCCCGTGGCCATAAAAATCTTGTCGAGTCCCTGTCTTCACGATGGAGTTGAAGCATCAGGAAGGCCTTCTCAATATCGGCAACCCATGCAAACTTATGACATCTGAAGCGCAACATAATTTGCGCGAGATCAGAGACCAGGGTCGGAACCGTGTACAGACAATCATTCAGGCTATAGGAGCGATCACTGGATTTAGCAGAGCAGTCATACATAATACGAACAGGAGTGGTGGAACTGTCCTTTTTAATCCCATGGTGAGAAAGGTAATGGATGTTATCCCCATACTCACTGAGATCTACTCTCTCCACAAATCCACGTTGTACCTGCTCAGCCAAAACTGCCGCGTAAGTCTTGCAATAATTTGGATCCTTGACAAACTGCTTCTGAAGGCCACGTAACCTACCAAGTGCTAGATGGAAATTAGTAGGTAATTTACTCTTGTTATCATTCCAAGGGAGCCTTACCACATACTGACCCCTGCCAGAGTCATACGTTACAGTCTCTTCATACGAGCTTAACGCTAGCTTGGACTCCCGATCGAGTTCATGTGGGTCAATTCCAATATTGTCCAAGTCTCATAGCTTATCTATATCAGTACATGTATTATCAGGCACATTTGGCCTAATATATTTATCTATGGGGCTTACTGCTACCTTGAGGACCGTAACCACCTCCACCTGTGTGTCTTGAGAGGAAGTGGCATAGGATCCAGAAATGGCATACCCTTGGATCGTGGGGAGCATTATTAGCTTATCTACCCGCCAGCTCCGACCAGTAGCATAATACCATTGTTAGCAGAGAGTTGATCATCAGCCAATTTATAACCCTTGCTTCTGAGATATTTCAAATGTGGTTGAATCTCTGATGCTATATAGAAACTGGGTAGTGTGTCGACCACAACAGCCTTGATGGGACATACCTTTCTTCTATAAACATAGGAAATCTCCACTATATCATAGTCACTGGAATCTATTTCACCAGTGAAACCATGGAGACGCAAATTCTCTTGACCCTTGCTGGTACACTTGAGCTGGGGTAATGATGACTGCAGAACGAATGACCTCTGTGAGCACTGGTCAAGTAAGGTGCGCGTCATTATAGTATTATTATTACTCCCCACTACTGGCAGCATCATAGTAGGAAGCAATTGACATTCTCGAGAAGCAATGGACATGGCAGATACTTTATCACCCTCGCTCTTACCTTTCTTATGTGACTCTTTGGGGGTTCTCCCCTTTTCTTTGCCGTCATGCCGATCAGACTGGGTGCAAAGGGAAAACCAATGTTTCCCCTTGCAATACTTACAAGGTTTGATGTAGGAATTGGTGCAATTGCTGTTGAAGTGGTCTCTTGCCAGACAGCTGGTACATAACTTAAGCGATTTAGCCTTGCCAATCTTCTGTGTAGCCTTTGGATTCTTAGGACACTGGTACCACAGATGACCGTGGACACTGCACAACTTGCAACCTAATGATATTGGCCTTTTCTATTTAGGAGAAGTCTGTACCGGGAAAGCTGCAGTAGATGGCGACATCTCCACTTGTCGGTAGTGTCCAGTACTCTCCATATTGAAGACTTCAGTCTGGTACACCTGCACCAACGCTTCCAAGTTTAGTGGAGAGTCGCTTAGTTGTCGTCTTATGATTTCCTTTAGGGGAGAGGGTATCTTGTTCAAGATATTAACACTAAATATCTCCTCCTTGGTGATGGCCATTGTCTCCATAGATCGGAGGAGGCTCTCAAAGGAGGCATAGTACTCCTTTAGGTCCGCCACATCATATGATGGAGGATCTAGCGTGAAGAAATTAGTAATTAACGCGGTCTTGATGACTTCCTCTCTCCCGTAAGTTCTCTTCAGCAACTCCACTGCAGACTCGTAGCTTGTAGCTTCTAGCTTGTACCCACCGATCAACTTCAATGCCTCCCCTTTCAATTGACCACGGAGATATGTGAACCTTTGGATGGATGTGAGTGTCTTATTATGATGGACGGAACACTCAAAGATATCCCAAAATCCAGTCCAGGTAGCCGAATCCCCGGAAAAGGTAGGCAAAGTAAGCTTCGGCAGGTTAAAACCAGTCGCCTTTGGTGTACCGGTTTCCTTAACAGAGGTTGATTCTTGGGTGGAAGATAGTCTGGCTAAGGCTGTATTAACGTCTTCAAAGTACTCAAGATCTGCTGACATTTCTTCTTCCACATCGTCAGTAATTGTCAATAAACCATATACCTGCTGGGCATAATTATCATAAGTGGCTAGCGATTTAGTAACAGTAGCAAATTTACCCTTAATTTGATCAGCCGTGGCACTTAATAAAAATTCATCAAGATCTCTTAAACACCTATTTAAACTTCCCTTCATCCCTCCCTTCAGAATCTTAAGTTTCTTTAAATCTGTCATCGTTAAGGTCTGAATCTAAGCTATTAACTCTCTAAATTATAAAGCAAACTAGTTACACAAATTAATTTAAATTAAAAAATGTGGCAATAGCATTGCCACTCCCAATTTGGAAACAGTCATTAGGCTACTAGCTGCAGTAGGATGAATTAATTGAATTAATAAGACAAATTGACAAGTAGCAGAAACAAACTAGGGCTAGAGAAAGAAGGGTAAATGAAAAGAACTGACTAGTAATAAGTATTAGGCCTAGCCCAGCTGCCCATCCCACAATCATGAGGTCTGTTGGCTGTCAATCGCTTAGGAATCAACAGAGACCGAACCCCATGACCGTAATTAGGCAACTAGGCTATAAAAGTTAATTAAATGAGTCACATGAGAACCCTCCCCACCGGCAAAATTAAGAAAAGAGTCTCATAATGACAAAACACAACGAACATCACAGGCCCACCACCTAAGCGAAATGAACAGCCACCACAGACACCGCAGGCCTAGACTGCCTAGCCTAGCCTATCCTAGCCTATGAGCGCGAAATGGTGCCCGACGAAATTACCCCTACCCCAATCTCCAGCCCAGCTAACCCACCAAAAATGCCAAGGATCACACGCCCAAAAAAACCTGGAAACTAGCCCAAAAAAAGATAGGGACGGCGTCTAAATGGAAAAAAAACACGAGGGAAGAAGCTGGGTCTAAACTAGGGAAACGGCAGTCGGCCCAACAACGCGCGAGGCGGCAGCCATTTGTAAGCCCACAAGCTTCAAGGAAGCAAACAAAACGGTACTACGGTAAGGAAGCCTTAGGGCACGAAGGACCATTATTTGTCGGGAATTTAGATAAAGAGGTTAAATTACATATCACTGGTACATGAAATAACCCAACAAATAGTTATAATATAATTACAAACGTAGTCGATGGGTGTAATCCAGTCCCCCACACACGGTTAATTCAATTGCATGACATGTAGGAATGTTCACATAATACAATATCGATACAATGAACTTAGCTTAGAGGACTGGTGATGTAGGACTGTTGTTATATATTAATATTTGTAGCACAGGGTGAACTGTGGGTTGAGTCAGAGCCGGGGGGGGGGGGGGGGGGAGATGTTGGTTGTATGGTGTTGATTGAGAGACTCAAGGGCCGGCGTCCGATCTTCGCGAAATTACATATGGCTGCCGGCTCATAATAATTATAACCCATAACTTGGTTTCATGATACATCTAGAGCTGATGTAGATATTTATACATTACAGTTAATATTTAACCTATACTTAAGAATAAACTACAATACACAAAGAACCAGCCGAAATCGTACATGCGATACTCGTGTGTAGTCGCGGAGCAGAGTAGACGTGTGCCGCCTGAGCTCTGCCTCCCATGTTACAAAGACTGTTCTATCGAAACCTTTAATTGCTATTGGGATGGCTCCTGACGTAAAGTGTTATAAATGCGATAAAACTGATGGGGAGAGAGAGAAGTTAAAGTGGATTGGATGCTCAACTTGCAAAAACTGGGCCCATATCAAATGTGAACACTTGATTGGCATAAAGACTGAAAACGTAGCGCACATAAACTATGTCTGTGATCCATGTAAGACAAAGCTTGGAGTGTTAACTTCATTTAAGAATGAAATGGAAAACATAAAGAAAGAAATGATGAAAGAATTGATGAAAGAATTGATTGAATTCAAAGAAATGATGACCCAAGGTTTTGATGTAATGAGCGATAAACTAAAAAACATCAGGAGTGAATTAAATGATAAGATGACCCAAGGACTAGACGGTATAACTCAAGAACTTTCAACTCAATTGAAAGTAGTGAAGATGGAGATGCAAGGAGTCACTAGTGGTATGGGAAATGTTGTTGATGCTATAAGCGCTGACCCCGCGCAAACGTCAGCGGTTTCTGACTCGCCTGGGTGGTCAGATGTGGTGTCGGGGAGAGGAAAGAAGAAAGAAAAGAAGAATCTACTCGTTCTGAAGGCGACGGATGAGAATGAAAAGGCAACTGACAAGAGAGGAGAAATTTCTCAGGCGCTAGAGGGGATTGAAATTCACGATACGAAGTTTACCCCTAAAGGGAACATGGTGATGAATTTTGGCACTGTGGATATGCTGAATGATGCAGTTAAAAAGTTGGTAGAGGTGACGGCTGTTACTACAAGGAGTGTGAAAAAATTAAAACCAAAAGTGATGATTTGCAATGTTCGTCCTGAAGAGTCCAAGAGTGATATAATTGATACATTAATTGCAAAGAATGATTTTCTGAATTCGATTGATGATATTAAAGGAAAGATTGCCATGATTTTTGATAAACCAGCTGCTGGAGGTACAGTCCATTATATCTTGAAATGTGAGCCTGAAGTCTGTGCGGCTCTCTACAAATATAAAGACAAGGTGCAACTTCAATGGGGAATATATAATATAAGAGACAGGTACCATGCATTGGCTTGTTTCTATTGCCAGAGATTTGGGCATGCAGAAAATAAGTGTGCTGCTAAACTAAACAGTGAGGTGCCTGTTTGTTTTAAATGTGCTGGAACACATAGGTCGAAGGATTGTAAGGTGACTGTGAGAAAGTGCATAAATTGTATGAGATACGGGAAACAAGACTTGTATCATTCATCATCAGATACCCGGTGCCCGGTCTTTTTGAGTGAGATAGTCAAGGTGAGAGACCTAACTGATCATGGAATCTAGTGCTTTAATAAAGATAAAGGGGGGACTGATAAACATTCAATCAGTGGGAAATAAAACCTTTGAAATTCGAGACTTAATTAATGAGGCAAAATATGATGTACTGGCGGTAACTGAAACATGGCTGAGTGAATACGATACTGCTAAAATACTTGAAATGACTCCTTTAACGCATACCTTCTTGCACAATCCACAAAGAGGGAAGGGAGGTGGTGGTGTGGGAATTTTTCTTACAAACACGTTTAAGAAGACGAAAATATGTAAATCTGCAAGGTTCGGTAGTTTTGAACATATACAGGTGGGCTGTGAGATTGGAGGCTGGAAATGTACTTTTATTGTCGTTTATAGACCTCCAAATTTAAGTGCCAGTACATTTATTGATGATTTTAGATTATATTTGGAAACAATTGATATGGTTAGTACGAATACATTCGTCCTTGGTGACTTTAATCTGTGGGTGGATGTTCCAAATGATTACTATGCTACTATCTTTATAGAATTGATGGAGTCTTTCCACTTGATAAATAAAGTGCATACTGCAACTTCAAGAGGTGGTCATGCATTAGACTTGGTTTTTACGAATAGAGAAAGCGATATGATAAATGAGCTGTATGTTGAAGATGAGTGTTGTATTTCGCCGGTCCATAAACTAGTTACTTTTAACATGCCGTTTGTAAGTAAACCTAGACAATCTAAGACAATAAAGTGTAGGTCAAAAAGAAAATTTGAGCCACATCTACTAATATCGACTGTTGCGAATGAAATACTAATTAAGAAAAGAGAACACTGTGCTCACGGTGAATTAACAGATGACTGTACGTCATGTTTCACTAATCTGTATAACAGCATTGCTAGAGAAAAATACGAAGATATGTGCCCCATTATTGAAAAGAAAATAGTAATAGTTGATAGTGCGCCGTGGTTTAATGCTGATATTCAAAGAGCAAATAAGGCCAAGAAGAAATATGAGAGGCTATGGAGACGTCTACGAACCGAAGAGGCAAGAGATAACTATAAAAGAGCTCGGAATATAGAAAACAGGCTCATTGTGCTTAGAAAACGTGAATACTATATGAATAAAGCAAAAGAAGCTGGATCTGATATGAATAAGCTGTATGTGGTACTTGACAACTTGACGGGAAACAAGAAGAAAAATAAGTTACCAGAAGGGATTCCGGATATGACATTGGCGAATGATTTTTCTGACTTTTTTTGTGATAAAATTAATGCCATTGTTGGAAATTTTGGAGTAGTCGAGACTCAAGACGTTGCTGCAGCTGAGCCTACTGTGACTAAGTTAACAGAATTTACTATGACGGATCTGAATACAGTTAAATCCATAGTTACGAAAGCAAAACTTACCCATTGTAGTAATGATCCTATACCGATACGTGAAATAGTGCACAGTAACAATTTTAACAGTTTTCTGGACATATATGTTGACATAATAAACTGTAGCATTGCAAATAATGTATTTCCATCGTCTGAAAAGAATGCGATTGTGAAGCCTATTATTAAAGGGAGCCTTGATTCTCAATGCTTGAGCTCTTTTAGGCCTGTTTCCAATTTAACATTTCTATCAAAAATTATTGAAAATGTAATTCTGGGTCAGTTATGGGATCACTTGAGTTTAGTGAAGGCTCTCCCAGACAACCAGTCCGCATATAGAAGACTTTACTCTACGGAAACCACGATGTGCTCTGTGATTAATGATTTACTCGTGCAAATGGACAACGCGAAGTGTGGAATCTTAATTTTGTTGGACTTGAGTGCCGCGTTCGATACAGTGGTGCATAGCTTACTAATAGAAGACTGTAAAGCTATTGGTATTGATGGTAATGCACTGGAATACCTTCAAAGTTACCTTACTAACAGAACTTATTGTGTGCAAATAAGTAATAAATTCTCAGAGATGAGGCATCTAGAGAGGGGCGTCCCTCAAGGGAGTGTTCTTGGACCAATTCTATTCTGTATATATACAATTGCACTATCTAGCATATTAATGAAACATGGAGTGAAATTCAAACTGTTTGCGGATGACACCCAATTCTATCTGGCACTAAGTGACGTGGTGAATGTTGAGGAGAAGATTAGTGGTTTACTAAAAGACATTGGGAAGTGGATGGAGTCAAAGCAACTGAAATTAAATGAAAATAAAACTGAATGCCTATTAGTAGGCAGACGGGTGAACCTTGAGAGACTGGGCGTGCAAAGCCTCAATATCAATGATAGTGTGATGACTGTGAGTAGTGTGGTGAAGGATTTGGGAGTTTTGGTTGATAGTGAACTGTCATTTAAAAACCAGATTAATCAAACAGTGCGAATCTCTGCCTATCATCTGAGGAATATTGCTTTTGTGAGAAAATATCTGGATATTAATACAACCAAAATGTTGATCCACAATCATGTAATTAGTAAATTAGACTATTGTAATTCTCTATATTATCGACTACCAAATTACTTGCTACGAAAACTACAACTTATAATGAATAGAGCAGCAAGATTAATAAAGAGTTTACCATTCCGTGCGAGTATAACGCCGGCATTAATTGACCTGCATTGGCTGCCGGTGAAAGCGAGGATCATATTCAAACTGTGTGTTATAGTGTATCAAGCTTTGAACTTTGGAAAGCCGGAATATGTGCGAGACTTATTGGAAGACTTCAATGTTGGCACTGATATGATGCTGAGACATGGCAACGTGCTGCATCAATTGAATGAGCCACGGTGCAATCATGAATTTGGATTTAGGGCCTTCGAAAAGAGTGCACCGAGACTTTATAATAATCTACCAGTTAATGTGAAAAGGTGTGCGAACATAAAGGCCTTTAAAAAGTCACTAAAGGCACATTTGTTCAGGGAGTGTTATGACTTAGAAGATGGCACTGTGAGACAAAACTACAAGTGCTAGATGGTTTAAAGGGCAGCTGCGACGAGCGTCACATCTAGTGACGGAGCGCGGCTGAGAAACTCCACACCAAGTAAGTAAGTAACAAGATACGATACCGCCAAATTCAAATGTCCTATTGGACCTAAAACTGTCGGGATCATTACCCTATTCCCGACAATGAGAACATAAATGGCACAACTTAATCAAATATCTTTTAGCACAATCGCGGATCTGGATGGAGATCAGGTATGCTCAATGCGGCTTAAGTTGAATTTCCTTTCCTTAGGATTCAATCAATATTCTCTTTTCGAAAGATTGTATAAACACTTAATCGGTTACCTTAATGTTCGCTTTTAGTCATAACTTGAGTGTAAACAGCTACTAGTATTTGACGAGGTTAAGAGAAGTTACTGTATTTCTTTTCTATGAATATATAATCTTGTACACTAGTATACTTAGCAAGATTGAATTCAGGTTTTGTGGACTCTAAAATATTTTCACTAGTCGGGATTATTTCAGAGTTAGTGGAGGTGAAAATCCACCTTATTTGGATTTAATTCCTTTAATCAAGTTAGAGAGGTGTACTAAACAAATTTATCACTGGGTCACGAATAGACGGAATCTGTTTCTATATATTCACGTCGATGAACACTTTGATGATTTATTTCAAATTAAGGAGTTCAGAGACTGAATATTTTCTCACTGGTCGGAAATATGACAGAATTATTTTATGGGAAAATCCGTCTTATTTGGATTTAATTCCTTAATCAAGTTAGAAAGGTGTACTAAACGAATTTATCACTTCTATAGATTATCGCTGATGAACACTTTGATGTGTTATTTCAAATTAAGGGGTGTAAGGAACTCTGAATAATTTTATAACTTTTTGGAACTCTAACTTATTTCTGCCTCGTCACTGGCATCGACTTAGGTATTTTTCTTCAATCTTTCTTTTCTTAGAAATTTAGAACACTAGCTGCTTGAAGTCTTCTGAATCTCCGTAGGCCGTCCCGGTTGGCCGGTTGTGTGAAATAATGTTACAGATGAGTTAATGGGTGTGGGGTCTGAAATATGGCTCCGTAACTTGTAAATAAACAGTTGGGCACCTTATCGGACTAACGCGAGTATTTGAGTCTATAGCTTTATCATTTATACTCGTCTATCCTTACCTTTATATGAACCGGTGATGAAGTTCTGTTAAGTTACTCTTGGAATGGGGTCTTTAACTCTCCCAGACATATATGACGCGATCGCGTCATATGGCAGAGTGAACCAAAAACACATATGACGCGATCGCGTCATATGGACTTATTATATTGCTAGAAAATAAGTTTATGACGCAATTGAGCCGGTTTTTTGGCTGGTAAGTCCGATAAGTTAGATGTACATGTGGAAAAATCTAGCAACCCCCTAGCGTCCCTGTGAGGGCCCCGCGGTGGTAGAGAGAGTCAGTTTCTTCCCATCAGTCAGCCTAGTAGGTGGGTGTGTGTGGCCCTTTAAACCAAGGGGCCTCCATTTTGCCCAGCCTGGCTGATATTACCGCCCTAATATAACCCAAACGAAGTGCTATATCGTTGGGTTATCGATGGATTATTGTGTTATTCTTGTTTAGGGTATAAAAACCATGTTAGTGAAGTGTTTTGCTAGTCTGGTGTACGTGACCAAGGTGGGCTCCACGAGGGGCCATGGTTTCGCTTGTTTGTGGATCACTTTCATACCATATTGAGTCAATTATATTGCTATTTATCACTTGAAGTAGTGTATTTTACTTGTATAAGTGTTTATAGTGAAAACACTTTTATTACTGGTCGAGCATTCTCTGGTGTAGGCTATGTGACCAAGGTGGTGGAGGGAGGGGCCATGCTTTTTGCCAAACGTTTTGCTTGTTTGTGGAACACTTTCATATAAATATCAGTCAATTATATTGCTATTTATCCGTTCAAGTAGTGTATCTTACCTTGTATTAGTGTTTCTTAGTGAAAAAACTTTCATTACTGGTCGAGCATATGTCGCCATGCTCCCTCAGCCCTGTGCATTTTTGCTCGATAATTTAGTGGTGGAAAGTGCTTGCATTTTTGCTCGATAATTTATTGGTGGAAAGTGCTTGGGAGGTAAGTTTTTTATGGGCAAAAAGCACTCTACATATACGGCTTGGTGGCCACGAGGGAATCTCAGCAGTGTGAGTAAGTACAGTCAACATTTTTGGTGGTGGTGGTGGTGGTGGAGATGGTGGTGGTGGTGGAGATGGTGGTGGTGGTGGTGGTGGTGGTGATGGTGGTGGTGGTGGTGGTGGAGATGGTGGTGGTGGTGGTGGAGATGGTGGTGGTGGTGGTGGAGATGGTGGTGGTGGTGGTGGAGATGGTGGTGGTGGTGGTGGAGATGGTGGTGGTGGTGGTGGTGGTGGTGGTGGTGATGGTGGTGGTGGTGATGGTCGGGGTGGTGGTGGTGATGGTCGGGGTGGTGGTGATGGTGGTGGTGGTGGTGGAGATGGTGGTGGTGGTGGTGGTGGTGGAGATGGTGGTGGTGGTGGTGAAGATGGTGATGGTGGTGGTGGTGGTGGTGGTGGAGATGGTGGTGGTGGTGGTGGAGATGGTGGTGATGGTCGGGGTGGTGGTGGTGGTGGTGGTGGTGGTGGAGATGGTGGTGGTGGTGGTGGAGATGGTGGTGGTGGTGGTGGAGATGGTGGTGGTAGTGGTGGAGATGGTGGTGGTGGTGGTGGAGATGGTGGTGGTGGTGGTGGAGATGGTGGTGGTGGTGGTGGAGATGGTGGTGGTGGTGGTGGTGATGGTGGGGGTGGTGGTGGTGGTGGAGATGGTGGGGGTGGTGGAGATGGTGGTGGTGGTGGTGGAGATGGTGGTGGTGGTGGTCGGGGTGGTGGTGGTGGTGGAGATGGTGGTGGTGGTGGTGGTGGTGGAGGAGATGGTTATAGGCCTATCATTTTATTTTATTTATAATTTTGTTTCATTTATATATTTGTTTTTGTTATTGTTCCTGTTCCCCAGGGTGTCAATGGGACCACCCCCTAGGTCCAGAGCAAGGGCAGGGCCCATAATCGAGTATTTATATAGTTATTTTATATATATTTGTATTTATTATAGTTTTTATTTATTTTATTTATAGGCCTATCATTTGATTTTATTTATAATTTTGTTTCATTTATATATTTGTTTTTGTTATTGTTCCTGTTCCCCAGGGTGTCAATGGGACCACCCCCTAGGTCCAGAGCAAGGGCAGGGCCCATAATCGAGTATTTATATAGTTATTTTATATATATTTGTATTTATTATAGTTTTTATTTATT
Source organism: Lithodes maja (assembly GCA_037953745.1). Classification (NCBI taxonomy): domain Eukaryota; kingdom Metazoa; phylum Arthropoda; class Malacostraca; order Decapoda; family Lithodidae; genus Lithodes; species Lithodes maja. The sequence continues at coordinate 24,472 of JBAKBP010003385.1, forward strand.
TTATTTATAGGCCTATCATTTTATTTTATTTATAATTTTGTTTCATTTATATATTTGTTTTTGTTATTGTTCCTGTTCCCCAGGGTGTCAATGGGACCACCCCCTAGGTCCAGAGCAAGGGCAGGGCCCATAATCGAGTATTTATATAGTTATTTTATATATATATTTGTATTTATTATAGTTTTTATTTATTTTATTTATAGGCCTATCATTTTATTTTATTTATAATTTTGTTTCATTTATATATTTGTTTTTGTTATTGTTCCTGTTCCCCAGGGTGTCAATGGGACTACCCCCTAGGTCCAGAGCAAGGGCAGGGCCCATAATCGAGTATTTATATAGTTATTTTATATATTTTTTTATTTATTATAGTTTTTTATTTATTTTATTTATAGGCCTATCATTTTATTTTATTTATAATTTTGTTTCATTTATATATTTGTTTTTGTTATTGTTCCTGTTCCCCAGGGTGTCAATGGGACCACCCCCTAGGTCCAGAGCAAGGGCAGGGCCCATAATCGAGTATTTA
>JBAKBP010003385.1:30000-55521 GCA_037953745.1 Lithodes maja
AGCAGCAGCAAGACGCATCCTTGGCAAGTGTTAGGGCAAAGCTTGGTGAGGCTGTCGTTGAAGGTGATAAGGGGCGTAAGTCGTGGATTGCAGAGAAGGGAGGTCGGATCTACCGTGTAGTGCAGTACCCTCACTCTGAGGAGCAGTGGCAGTTTGTGGTTCCCTTGAAGTATAGGACAGCCATCCTCAGGATGGACCATGAGGGTAGCCTTGGAGGTCACATGGGTAGGCAGAAGACGCAGGATAGGGTTCAGGCGCAGTTTTATTGGCCTGGGATCGCGAGCGACGTCCGCAGATGGATTCGCTCCTGTGACGTGTGCCAGAAGACCTGCGACCGAGGTCGAGTCAAGCCCGCACCGTTGAGTCCGTTGCCTGTCATCACAACACCCTTTGAGCAGTTAGGGGTGGACATTGTGGGTCCAATTCACCCTAGAGCCAGTGATGGGTCCCGATTCATCCTCACGCTAGTCGATTTCGGAACGAGGTGGCCAGAGGCGGTCGCTCTGAAGAATATCGAGACTACAACTGTTGCCGAGGCAATGTTGGAGGTTTTCTGTCGAGTAGGGATCCCCAAGCAAATACTGTCTGACAGAGGGACGCAGTTCACCTCTGCAATGATGGGGGAAGTACTCAGGCTACTGTCTGTGAAGGGTCTAAAGACGACACCATACCACCCACAATGTAACGGGCTGGTCGAGCGTTTCAACGGGACACTCAAGAAGATGCTGCAGCGGATGACAGCTGACCAACCAAAGGAGTGGCCTAGGTTCATTGCTCCGTTGCTCTTTGCATACCGGGAGGCTCCCCAGAGTTCGCTGAAGTTCTCTCCTTTCGAGCTTGTGTATGGTAGGACAGTCCGGGGTCCATTGCAGGTGTTGCGAGAGCTTTGGGACGGTGACGAGCCCAGCGAGGAAGTGAAGACCACTTACACCTATGTTCTCGATCTGGCTGAAAGGTTGAAGTCAACATGTGAACTAGCCAAAGTCGAGCTGACAAAGGCGAGAGAGGTGCAGAAGTCTTACTTCGATAAGAAGGCGAAGGTGCGCAGATTGGAGCCAGGTAGCAAGTGCTTGCTCCTTCTGCCCACTGCTCATAACAAACTGCTGGCCCAATGGAAGGGTCCATATATGGTCATAGACAGAATGTCGGATGTAAACTACATTGTTCAGGTCGGGAATCACAAGAAGAGATTCCACATCAACATGCTTAAGGAGTACCACACGAGAGAAGTGAGTGGAGCTGCGATGATGGAAGGCTCGTGGAGGCGGCAGGTTGCTACTCCCGAGATGGCGGAAGCCATAGATCTAGTGAGGGGCCACTATACTAGTGGGGAGGGTCATATCACAGCAGCAGCGGCAGTAATCTCCGAAGTTGATGGTGATGGTCCCGAGACAGTCCAGCTAGGGCAAGAGGAAGGTCTCTCACAGGTTCGTCGGGGCACTGAGTTGTCAAGTCATGAGGGGCGGGAATTGGATACGCTCCTTGGTAAATACAGGGGCGTTTTCTCGGATAGGCCCGGAATCGCACGAGTCAAGAGTCACGCAATCGAGCTGACCAGTTCGGTTCCAGTACGAGTAAAGCCGTATCCCATTCCGCTCCGTCTGCATGACCAAGTCCAGAAGGAGATCAGGGAAATGGAGTTAGCAGGTATCATCGAGAAATCCTCTTCTCAATATTGTAGTCCGATGGTGGTTGTCAAGAAGAAGGAGGGCGGTGTACGCATCTGTGGGGATTACCGCCGGCTGAATGCTTTGACAAGGGTTGATGCGGAGCCTATGTGCGACCTCCGTGCCATCTTTGCCAGGCTTGCAGGTTCAACGATCTTTTCCAACCTAGATCTCACCAAGGGGTTCTTCCAGATACCTCTGGATCCAGCTAGCCGCAAGATCACCGCTTTTGGTACGCCAGACGGGCTGTACCAGTACACTGTGTTGCCTTTCGGTCTTATGAATTCGCCGGCGGTGTTTAACCGTATGATGCGTCAGGTCCTGCGAGACATACCTGGTGTGGAGGTCTTCGTTGATGATGTTCTTGTTCACTCACAGTCTTTCAGAGAGCACATGTCAATTCTGGAGAAGGTCTTGTCTAGGTTGCAGGAGTACAACTTGAAGGTGAAACCTAGCAAGTGCGAAGTGGGCCAGAAACGGGTGCAGTACCTAGGACATGTGGTTGGGGATGGTCAATGCGGCTGTCAGGGTGATAAGATCTCTAAGATTCGCGATGCTCCTAGGCCCACTACAAAGAAGCAGGTTCGGTCATTCTTGGGACTTGCCGGCTACTACAGGGAGTTCATTCCACATTTTGCTGCATTGGCTACTCCGTTGTACGACTTACTAAAGAAGCATGCTCAAAACAGAGTTCCGTGGGGTACGGAACAGCAAGAGGCTTTCAACGCACTAAAGACTCAACTCTGCAAGGAACCTATCCTGAAGTTGGCAGACTTCAAGAAACCATTCATTCTAAGGACTGATGCTTCACAGGATGCAGTGGGGGCGGTCCGGATGCAGGAGGAAGATGGAGAGTTATTCCCCGTTGCATACCACAGTAGGCGACTCAAGGGAGCTGAGCTGAATTACAGCACGGTGGAGCTGGAATTGTTGGCGGTGGTCGAAGGGGTCAAGAAATACTACTTCTATTTGTTCGGAGGGGAGTTCACGCTCGAGACTGATCATATGCCTCTGACAAGCCTCAAGACCTCGAGGAATGCGAATTCCAGACTCATGAGGTGGACGCTTTTCCTGCAGCAGTTCAGCTTCGTTGTAAGGTACATTAAGGGTAGTAACAATGTCGGTGCTGATTGGTTGTCACGGTTGACTAATGATGCAGAGGATCGGGAGTAAGTAGCTTGTAGGTGCATATGAGAGGGTTGGGAATTTTTTTTAGAACAATGATCTGCCGCCCACTTATATTACAGGAATAAGTTGTCCAGGCGAGCTGGCGAGACGCGACGCTGAGCAGACCAAGAATCAGACCAAGCAGCTACAACCAAGGATCCCCACATCAAATCCCGGATAACCGGGAAAATCACCGTATTCAGATAAGACATTACTACTCCCATTTACCCACGAATATCCCAAGTACACCATGTATTCAGACATCTCCTCACATAACAGTAGCTCAGCTAGTTTGTCATTGTAAATGAGTGGGTTTGCCACTAGAGTTAAACCTCACTAGGTGCATTGCCACCAGGACCTTGTCGCTGGCCAAAAATGCGAACTCAGGAGTTTTCCCCTTTCAGTGTAATTTTAACGTAAATGTAGAGGGGTTTTTCTACTCAAGGGGGACCATTGCATGCGCCAGTGATTGTTAGACTCACACTACAGTATGGAAGACACTGTGAATGACGCTAGGTGATTTTAACGGAGTAAAATCAATTTTAGTGGGGAGGGATGTCACAGGATCGTGCCTGAGATATATATAGCTAGACATATTAGAGAGTCGAGGGGGGTGCGGGGAGAGTATAGAGAGAGAGAGAAGAGGGGGTGGGGACGTGCGGTCAGTAACTTGGTCAAGAAGGTTCTCGGACCTTCGAGAAGGTTCGAGAAGGTCCTAGATGTTCTTTCCTTTTCCCACCAATTCCCCAAGCATACGCTTGTTCCAAACCGAGGGTATAAATAAAGCAGGAGAGGGGAACACAGTCCTCAGTCCCCCAGTTGGTGCCAGCAAGTGAAGTGCTTGTGAGTGTGGAGTGGCGACCAGGGTGACGCGGCACCCTCCTTCGACCATGTGTAAAGGTTAGTATATAGTGTTATTATATAAGTAATCTGTTGTGCTAGACGCGGTCATTAATATGCGATAAGGGTAAATTCAAGGGAGGGTTAATTGTTTTGCCTGGTATATAGGACTCCGTTAGGCTAGTGGTATCAGATTAGTGACGGGTAATTTTAGGAGTGAGTTTGACTGAGTGTGGCTCAGTCAAGGCTCTAGTTAATTAAATTAGAGGGGTTAATTAAGTTAGTTAAACATTTGGATAGAAGAAGCGAGTGGTGTGTGAACGTAATCTCCGATTCATTTTCATCAATTTGTGTCTCTTATTCAATAAACCGTTTTAATAGAATGTTTGTTTAATTTATCATTGTTAATTGTTAAATAACAGTTTTCTAATAACATAGTCCCATCGCGTTAATAATTGAACAGCCTTTATATATCTATATTAATCTATATATATACACACCGTTAATCCTGTAAGCTGGCCGAACAACAAAATATACTGTATCGATCGGTATAAATATATTGGATAGGCGTGCCTTTGATTTGTATCCCGGGTAATTAATTAAGGAATATTTTCCTACGAGATCCTTTATCTTAGTGGCCCAATTTATATACAAATCAGGGAGGCGACCTATTACAACTACATAAGACCATGGCAATATTGCTTAATAGCACATTAGGCCTTTTATAACTTAACTTATTTACAATCTTATAATATACGATCTACTCGTCCTACGTCGTGCTGTAGGAGCGATCGTGACGTCACAGAGACATACGAGATCACAAAAGAGTCATATTCTATCGTATTTATACGATAAGAACTTTATTATCAGCAAACAGCAGTACAGGCAGCTTCCACTCATTTCCCTCTATTATCAGCGATACACCAACATCCACTGCTCTTCCTTGTATTTCTTTCATGACTCCATCCATTTATACAGTAAACAACCACAGGGACATAACACACCCCTGTTTCAACCCAACATTCAGGTCAAAGAACTCGCTTTGCTCATTCTCCACAAGTACTGCCGCCTTTGTACCCTCATACAATCATGCTCTTCACTGCTTTCAGCAACTTGCCATCTACTCTGTATATTCTAAGTACTTTCCACATACATTCTCTATTCACTCTGTCATAGGCCTTCTCCAAGTCCATAAAGGCAACATACACCTTTTGTTGCTTCTCCAGATATTTCTCCACAGCACAATTCAGGGTAAAAATCTGATCTACACATCCTCTTCCCTTCCTAAAACCTCCCTGCTCGTCACCTATCCATTTCTCCGTTCTCACTCTCACTCTCTCAATCACTACCCTACTGTACATCCCTACTACGCTTAGAAGACATATTCTTCGGTGGTTACCACACACTCCTCTTTCCCCTTTACCCTTATATAGGGGGACTATTATGTCTGTCTTCCAGTCATCAGGTTGAAAACTCACAATAAGTTTATACCAAGAAACACGGTATAATAGTGCAACGACAGAGACCACTCATATTAATTGACTCTGCCTATATTCTCACCTGTGCGAAGGTACCTAAATAAGTTAGAGTCCACTCATATTGACTCTGCCCAATTCCCACCTGTGCGAAGGTGTCTAGATATTTTAGAATTCAATACAAGTCGCCTAATTAAGTGATCATTCATTATTTGTGAGTAAATTCAGAGGTAAAATTACAGCTAATTAATTCCTGATCTCGTTGCAGATACTCATTTGTGCTCAGAAAGTTATATATATATATATATATATATATATATATATATATATATATGTTTCTAGTCTCTCAGTGGGGATCGAACCATCGACCATCAGAACGATAGCCGACGCTTAATCAATTACACCACGGCAGTCTACACGTGGTGTAATTGATTAAGCGTCGGCTATCGTTCTGATGGTCGATGGTTCGATCCCCACTGAGAGACTAGAAACATTTAGTGGCTCACGTGTATTTGTGATATATTCTCAATATATATATATATATATATATATATTTGTAAACCATTTTATCCATGCATATTGCTTCATATTGTTTAGTCTAAGAGTAAGATAATAAATACTGTTCCTAAAATATACTCAGTGTTATATGTATCCTTTATCTCTTATATGTGTGTGTTGTCTGAGTTTGACTTCTCCAGTTAAGCAGAACCTACCAATTCCAATTATAAAAACCTGGTAAAAATCCTGGTATAATATTGGCGGCAGACGGTGGTTCTTGATTCGGGAAGAAAAAGTCATTCAACACATAAATAGAACCGATAGAGCGTTTATAACATTAGCAGTATGGCAGTAAATCGCTCCCACATTCCCATTCCAAAATACGATGGAGACATATACGATATAAAAGTTTATTTGGAGATGGTTAAGCCAGTACATGACCTGGCATACAACCACGACCGCGATAAAATCGCTATACTGTTAACGCACTTAGGAAAAGCCGTTTCCTTAGTAGCAGCCCAGGTAACCCCTACACTTACCTGGGACCAATTCCGGTCCATTGTGATCGATGCCATCTGGCCATCATTGGGCCCGATCATCGCCCAAACAAAAATAGACGAAATCAAGTACTAAGGAAATCTTGACGTCACCCTGGCCACCATTAGCCAACACGTCAAATCCGCCTACCCAACACACACCCTGGAGCAACAGAAGCAACACGCCTTCCATCATTTCCTCAAAGTGGTAACAAATTTTGTTATGGAACATTTTACCATTCACGATCCGACAGGATTCCAAAAAGACGTCCTAACGATAAGGAAACTCCTAGCCGGCCGCCCCAAGACACCCACTTTGGCGGCCATAAAAAGATTCACCACCCAACCGCAACCAAACAACCGACAAAGGAACTCTCAAACCTACAACCCCAGACAAATTCCGAGTCAACCTCAGCCTTAGCACGCCGGCCGCCCACACCAATTCTGGCCAAACCAACACCAAACTCAACCAAAACGGATATACCCATCCTCCAAAACGACTGGACGCTTTCACAAATGATCCACTAGAGACCACCCACTAGTAACCATCAACCCTTATGATTTCCGAGTGTGCAACTCTACCTGCCCCCTTCACGAAATCCGAGATCAAGCAAAAATTAAAAACAATACCCCTTGTGTCTCCACGGCCGAAGAGGAATCTCAACACTTAGAAGAAGAAGAAATAGAAGAAGAATATGAGACTGAAGAGATAGCCCAGATTGCAGAAACAGAGGAGGAAATTCTGGAGGACTCCAAAGAGAACCCCCAGGGTTTTTAAACCCTCCCTAGCCCATCATGGCTTCGGCGGGGGAGCCTGCACTCGACAAACCACCACCAATCTATCACCTCGCAAAAATCCGAGGCATTCCAGTGAGACTTCTTATTGATACAGGCGCATCCCAGTCATGTCTGTTCAACTCTTTTTATGTTAAACATAAGAAGCAGTTAGGGAATCTACAAACTGCCACCACCAACTTCATCAGTGCCGGAGATACCCCCTTACTCATCAATGGAGAAACAGCACCACTGCGTGTCACCACCCCTCAACCAAACGCCACCTGCAATCACCCTTTTGTTGTGTTTTACTCTGACTGCCAGCAATATGACGGATATATGGGTTTAGACCTGCTCCAGCGCCTCCAAGCACAGGTGGACTGCAGCAGACGGCTCCTAACCTTTCAAAAAAAAAAAAAAAAAAACGAAAGAAAGGAAAAACTACTCCCCCGAAGAGTTCGCTAACAACCAACAACCTTCTCCAAGGGTAATAGGAAGACCAAAAATAGACCGACTAAAGAAAAGAAACATCCCTAACACCCCCCTCTACCCTCACACAAAACAAAAATATCACCTCCCACTCAATGCTGCTGAAACAAAAAATTGCCAAACTTTCCCCCTAAACTGGATACTACAACGCAGCTGAACAACCTACCCAACATACCGCTCGCCCCTTCCACCCCAGTAAACTCAACCCTGTCTTCCCACCCATATGAATTAAACATTCCCACCAAACAATCCACCTCATGTAAAAAAAAATATATATATCTTCTCAACCCCTCATCATCAGTCCCGCAGTAATAAATCAATGCATATCCATTCCCCCCAAACACCAACAAAGGGTGGGGCTACACCCCCCTCCCCAAACCAACATGATTATTACCCCGAAACAAACCATCACCTGTATCGAACGTTGACAGATTTAACCCGCCCTACTCTCCTCCCACCATAACAACGTATTAATTGCCACCATCTCAGAAGAAGTTTTAACACTCCCTAAAGGCCTCATCATTGGGGACTTAGAAACCTTTGATGACACCGACCCCACCCCAATCACAACCACCTCCCCCATCATACTTCCCACCCTCCCAAATACGTTATCCACCCTGCAAAAGCATCAGATGCACCAAGTATTGCAAGAGTTCGCCGATGTGTTCGCTCAAACCCCACCGAAATAGGAAAAACACACATAGAAGAACACCTCATCCATACCACGGGACCACCCATACTTCAACCCTCCCGCAGGAAGAACCCGCTGCAACAACAGGAAGAGGACCGACAGGTTCAAGAAATGTTGGATACATACATAGCCATGCCATCCGTCAGCCCCTGGTCATCCCCCGTAGTCCTGGTGAAGAAGAAAGACGGGTCCACCCGGTTTTGCGTGGATTACCGACGCCTAAACGACGCCACGCCATTACCCCGCATCGATGACTCATTGGATTCCCTCCACGGGCTCAAATGGTTCACTACCCTGGACCTCCAGTCCGGATACTGGCAAGTCCCGATCAAACCCGAACACCAGCAAAAAACAGCCTTTTCCACCAGTGGGGGAAATTTCTACAAATTCAACGTCCTGCATATTGGCCTCTGTAATGGTCCTGCCACATTTTCCCGCCTGATGGAATCCGTACTAAAGGGGCTAACATGGGAAACCTGCCTCGCATACCCTCGACGAAGTCATCGTATACGCAAAAACTTGGCCCGGGCACATCCAATGGCTCTGACAAGTGCTACAACGCATCAGGCAGGCGGGTTTAAAACTCAAATCCTCAAAGTGCGAGATGGCCCGAAAGACAGTAGACTTCTTAGGACACGTAATATCTCAGAAAGGCATCTCCCCAGACCCGTGGAAGTTATCAGCAATAGCCGCCCAACTGGCCCCTATGACAGTTAAAGGAGTGCGATCTTTCCTAGGTCTGGCTACCGACTAAAGACGTTTTGTACCAAACTTCGCCACGATAGCCAAACCTCTCCCCGAACTCACCCATAAAGACTCCAAATTTGTGTGGACAACCACAAGAGACGAAGCTTTCAATACCCTAAAAAACAAATTAGCATTCCCCGATTATAGACAATCCTTCAGTTATATAGAGACGTTTCCCTCTACGCTATAGGTGCTGTCCCCGCCCAAATTCAAGACTGAAAAGAGCACATCATAGCCTATGCCAGCTCCACCCTGAATCAAGCTCAACAAAATTACGCCGCCCACTAAAAGAGAATGCATCGGCGTCATTTAGGCCTTGATTCATTTCCGTTCTTTCCTCATTGGCACCAAGGTCGATATCATCACGGACCACCAATCCCTGCAATGGCTCCATCGATCAGAGACAAATTCCGCCCTCCTAGTAAGATGGCGAGAAACACTCGAGGAATAAAACTTCAAAATTCACTATCGACCAGGCAAACTACACACTAATGCCCAACGCCCTCTCCCGCCTACCCATACCAGACGTCCACACTTTAGCAGCCCTAAACCAATCCTCCCCTACAACTCTGCAGAATCAGGCGACACATGCAAAACCAGAACCTACCTTACTACAAGCCTGGCAGAAGAAAATAAAACTCAAGTGGATCCCAAAGGACATCTTTTACCACCTCCATCAGGTCAGTGACCAATTGTATACCGAGTCCGGACACGTCGCCGTCGACCCCCACACCGTCCAAGACCTTATGATAATCATCCACGAGGGCAACGGGATACATTTGGGCCAAACAAAATGCTAAAAACATTCCAGCAAATGTACTGGACCACTAACCCCTCAGCCTTTAGCGAAATGCATCACAGAAGACTGTAAGCCCTGTACCTTAGGAAAAGATAGAGGAAAAACCTCTGGACCAGCCGGGAAAATTTCAGCCAACAAACCGTGGCAGACACTCTCCTTCGACGTGATGTTCCCATTCCCTGCAAAGTAACAGAAAAAGATTTATCGTAACGTTCGTGGACGTATACTCCAGATTCCTGATAGCATGCCAATAAAAGATCATAAAGCCCTCACAGTAGCAGAAGTACTCGCCACTGACATTTTCTCAAACTTTGGCCTAGGGTGTCTAGCGATCGAGTATGGCACTCCATATTTGCCCTGAAGTTTGTCAACTTATCAACCTTATACTGTGGTTCTGCGAGCCCCAACAAGGCAACGACATGGGCCATCTTCAACTGCTCTCTATCCCCGTATGTGGACTCTAATAAGTGTACCGCTTCAAGATAACTACCATCCACTACTGCAAAACCCTCTATCAAATGTAAGGCCTCTCCTTCCATTTTTCCCTTCAGATAGTGAAACTTGCGGACATTATCCAAAGAGGATTCATGAACCGTAGATCGAAATACGTCCCAAAAAGCTAACCACTCAGTTAACTTGCCCCCAAATGTAGGAAGATTGAGCTTTGGGAGGTGTACAGTATGTTTTGGGTCAGCCCTTCTATGGGCCTCATTATCGCCTCTCTTCTTACTCGCGACAGCACGCTGTAATAGGTACTTCGCTCTAAAGACAGGTTCGTCATAGAGGGCACGATTATCACACTCTGTAACTATCTCTTCCTCCTCTGTCATGTCAGCCACAATCACCTCACTCAGAGCCGTAATACGACCGTGGGTAGCCTGGATGTTTTCTAATCTAGCCTCCAATTCCTCTAGTTCAGCAGTAGTGATGAAAGTGTTGACGTCCACAATTAGCCTATTTAATACTCCCTGAAGTCCCGCCCTTTGATTTTTAGGGGCTTTGATCAGCACCACACTAGACGGTGTCTCTTTATTGTCTTTATTCATTTTGCATGTGAGCCTATAGGCTATGTATCTAAATATTAAGTTACAAAGACAACGGCCAAATAATAGTCTAATTAAGAGACGCCGACCGGTGGACTTCTATGTTATGGAGAAAAAATAGTACACTAAATAGTAATACCTACTAATGGATCATATTGAACAAGAAAAAATGTTAGGTCAGGTCATATGTTACAGGAAGTCTGAAACGGAAAAGAAAATTATTGGGGAAAAGATGATGGGTGGGATGAAGGACTTAGGCAGGCGCAACGATATAACCCTGGATTCCGGCTCTAACCATCGCTTGGCTAGCCTTGCCAGTTTATCATAGAGTTGTTCCTGCATCCTGTTATATGTCCCCTTGTTCATTGCCTTAAAATCCCCTACTGGTAGCTAGGTAGCGGGGCGCCCAGGGAAGTACTACCGCCAAGGTTTCGGGAGACTCAGGGAATAGCCTGAATTCCATTTTATCTCCCAGGCCTTGGTAGCTGGATACACATCTTTCTGCCTCACACATCAGGGGTATCAGGAAAACCCTCTTTATATAACATACACATCCATCTTCACGACATTGCCCTACATCGCTATCCTCTATCCATAAAACACTACTCTTCCCACTACATATCATACATGTAACACCATACACCTTACCCAATAAATATGGCAGTACAATTGTTAAGAGCAAACCTGGTGGTCCCTCGGATATCCACCCCCGGCAGGGTTGGGTCATTGACACAGGGCCCTCCCGGTCGTCATTATGCGACTGTGTCAAGAGCATTGCAACGTCCCAAAGCTGCTCGTCGGTGCAGCTTTTTCTTTAGCAATATAAGGGGACTTCACTCTAACATCAATTCTGTACACCAATTTCTTCAAGCAGAATCCCCTACTCTCCTTTTTTTGACAGAGACTCAAGTAACATCCACATCTGACACGTCTAGATTTAATTTTCCAGGTTATCAACTGCTCCAAAATTTCAGACCTAAAGGAGGTGTATGTTGCTTCGCAAAATCTGAAATTGCCCTGGAGGAGGTTACTAGTTTCAATTGTCCCTATTTTGATTATTCTATATACAAATTAATTTCTGCTGGTAAATTTAAATACATATGTTGCATCTACCGTTCCCCAAATACTCCTCCAGAGCAAAGTCTTTTTGATTCTCTGTCCTCACAACTCAGTGTCCTCAACTTAAATGCTTCTTCTGAAATCACTGTGTTGGGTGATTTTAATGTCCATAATGTTGAATGGCTCACTCATTCAGCCAGGACTGATGATGCTGGTCTTGAATGTGAGCTATTTGCAGACTCATTTAATCTCACTCAACTCGTCAACCAACCCACCCGTGTACCAGATAATCCTAATCATAATTCCCACCTACTGGACTTATTTTTAACAACCAATTCAGAAAATTATGATGTTACAGTGAGGTCCCCGCTTGGATCTTCTGATCACTGTCTGATACAGGCCACCTGTCTATCACCTACCACACCTTCCCACTCTGAACCTGTTTTGGTGACTAAATGGCATTACGATAGGGCAGACTGGGAGGGTCTTCAAGGTTTCTTTATTAATATTCCCTGGACCTCTTTCTTTTCTAATGATGCACACTCCACCTTGAGCCACATACAAGATTTTGTAAAAATTGGAATGGAAAATGTTATTCCTCATCAAAAGTACATTAAAAGATCTAATTCACCTAAATGGTTTGACCATAATTGTGCTAGAGTAACTGAACAAAAAGCAATAGCCTACAATGCATACACAAGATCAAAAACACATGAAGCCTTTAATTACTTTAGAAACATCAGAAATCATGCCAAAACTGTATTAAACCTAACTAAATCAAACTTTCTCCACAAGCAGGCAAATAAACTTCTAAATAATCCAAATGATAACAAAATATTTTGGTCTACTCTTAACTCATTCAAATCCAACTTCACAACTGTTTCATCCATTCCACCATTAAAATCTCCGACTGGCAATCTTGTAAGTGATCCACGAGGTAAAGCTAACCTTCTTGCGGATATTTTCTCCACCAACTCAACCTTAGATGAAATAAATCAAGATGTCCCTGTACTTAATTTTAATTCGCCTGAAATTCCCTCACTTAAGATCCAAACCAGACATGTCAAAACTATTTTGCAGAATCTCTCAGTAGATAAGGCTCCTGGTCCAGATGAAATTCCTCCAATAGTGCTTAAGAATTGCTCCTTGGTGCTCGCTCCTGTATTGGCAACATTTTTCCGTCTATGTACTCATACCTCATGCTTCCCAGTACCCTGGAAAGAAGCAAACATCCATCCAGTTCCTAAAAAAGGTGCCTCTTCAGATCCATCAAACTACAGACCAATAGCTATAACTTCCACTCTTGGTAAAGTCTTTGAAATTATATTAAATAATCACATAATTAAGCATCTTGAGAATAATAAATTAATCAGTGATAGGCAATATGGTTTTAGACGATGTCGATCAACTGCAGACATTTTTTGCCTTCTTACGCATCAAATCAACCAAGCTACAGACCAACATGGTGAAACACATACAATAGCACTGGATATATCAAAGGCATTTGATAGAGTCTGGCATCAATCCTTATTGTCGAAGATGTCACACTACGGCCTTGCATCATTAGTTCCACTAATTTCTTCTTATCTTCATAACAGAAAAATATGTGTAATGGTAGACGGCCTTTATTCTCAATTTCACTCAATAAATGCTGGTGTTCCCCAGGGATCAGTTTTGGCCCCAACTCTGTTCCTCATTCATATCAATGATCTCATATCTACCACTCATAATCCAATACATTCCTACGCAGATGACTCAACACTCCACAGTTCCTTCACATTTACCAATTCTTTCACCCAACCCGATCTTATAAATTCAAAAATAGGCACTGCAATTTCTCTGAACCAGGACCTTTCTAGAATTGAAGAATGGGGACAAAAGAATCTAGTTTCCTTTAATGCACAGAAAACCAAGTACATTCAATTTTCTAACCGACAGAATCTCACTGACTCCCATATATTTTTTAATGATGTAAATATTCCCACTTCCCCTAGTATTGACATTCTCAGTGTAACATTAACTACTAACTTGAGCTGGACACATTATGTTAGAAGCATTGCTAAGAATGCCTCTAAAAAACTGGGACTCCTGTACAGAGTTCGAGAATTCTTCACTGACGAGCAGTTGGCCGTAATATATAAAAGTCATGTGCGTTCTCAGATGGATTACTGTTCACCTCTGTGGAGTGGAAGTGGAGTGGTTGCATTGAGGCAGTTGGACAAAATTCAAAATAAAGCTATTAAATTAATCAATAACCCTGCAATCACACAGGACCTTCCTACATTATCCATACGAAGAAACGTTGCATCCCTTGCATTATTCTACAGATATTTTCACAGCAATTGTTCCGAGGAACTTGCTTCAATTGTGCCGCCTCTCCACATCTTTCCCCGTAGAACTAGGGCAGCTGAGAGCGCCCATGAATTTACACTTTCTCCTCCACAATGCAGAACTTCTGCTTATCAAAATTAATTTATCCCTAGAACTACTACTCTTTGGAATTCATTTCCCTCGAATTGCTTTCCACAAACTTACAATCTACAAATGTTTAAATCCAGTTGTTACAGACATTTTATGAATGGAGGATTCCTTTAGGCACATGGACCTTTTTGTTTTATCTGTTTTTCCTTCCTCCGTTCATTGTCTCTTTAAAAAAAAAAAAAAAAAAAAAAAAAAAAAATCTACAGCTTTACTCTCATCGTAGAGGTTGAGGATATCGTGGAAGAAGTCTAAGAGGTTTGTTAAACAGGAACTTTTTTTACGAAAGCCGTGTTGAGTATCTTTAAGTAAGTTATTTGCCTCTAAGTGATTTACGAGTCTGTCTCTTATGACCGTTTCTAGCATTTTACATACAATTGAGGTTAAGCTAATTGGACGATAGTTACTGGGTAGGGATTTGCTGCCTTTTTAGAATATCGGTGTTACGTTGGCTAGCTTCCACTGATCAGGCATAGTCCCAGACTGCAAGGTTTCATTGAATAGCAATGAGAGAGAGAGAGAGAGAGAGAGAGAGAGAGAGAGAGAGAGAGAGAGAGAGAGAGAGAGTACAAAGGAAATCAAGCAACAACAGGTCTAGTGACCCTTCTAGGCTGCTTGTCCTCCAAAACACTGATGATCAAGTGTCCAAACAGTGGTTTAGAGTGGGTAAGGGAACATTGGAAAGGGAACTACTGCCCTGGAACTAATGTCCGTGGCAGGATTAGGAAGTTAGTAGGGGACAGAGGGGTTAGTAACTGAGAGGGGGATAAAATAAAGTTATTCATTTACAAACGCAGTCAGTCGCGGGTTTGATGCGAGATATTTGTCTAAGAGAGAGAGAGAGAGCAATCTATTCACCGTTATTATACTCATTGCCATATAAAGCTTCATGTAAACATTTGGTATTAGCTAGAGTATGACCCAAAAGTTACCATTGTATACTGAAATCTGGTTAATTTGTTAATCCTTTAGTTTAGGGAATTTACTCATAAACAATATATAGTTATTATATGTGTCAGTACAGTATACACTAACAAATTATCATCGTAATGTCTATCTATCTATATGCTCAGGCCCAATCCCCATTTTGGGGGTAGCCGACTCAATCGTAATGTGCATGCTTTAAAAAATACCTCCATGACCCCCCCTTCGAGATAAATGTGTGCATTTTTCCGTATACAAATGCCAGTTCCACCTTAATTCCAGGCTCGCTATCGCTCGCCAGGAAAAAATCGACACCTAAATGGCACAAAAAGTCTTGCGGCTAACATCGTAAAATCTCCAAACTAAATGGGTTAAACATAAGGTAGAAGGCGGTCCAGAAAACCCTCAAACCTCCCCATTGTACGATCATAGGACAGGAAACACAATGGTCAACTTTATATCATACTTTCTAGTTACATGACCCTTTCAAGATCCGATTACTAATTTCCTTTCTGTCTCCTGGCTATTTTTAGACGATTTTAATCAGATTAGGAAGGGTGTATGGAAGTCAGAGGGTTAATTAAGATAGTCTTTACCCTAACCCACAGATCCTTCCAAAAACTGTATGGAATCGCCTAATGATATCCAGAATAAACTATCAAAATGCATCTTTATCTACAAAGGGTTAAACAAAAGGTAAAATACAACTAGGAAAAGGAATATTCAATTGGGTGTTCGATAATTTACGGTCTTCTGCTGTCTATAATTTACGGAACAAGCATATTCTCCCCTTCCTCCTCCTTCAGTATGGTCACACCTTTTTAATAGTAACCTGGTAAACTCTTAGTGATTTTGTTTAGCTAAAAAAGGATCTCTAGTAATCAAAAGGGTAAACTCTATTCCAATAAACCCTTTCACTCCCTCAGATTGTTTCTAAGCTGAATTAAATAATATCGTGATAGCCAGATATATATATATATATATATATATATATATATACCGTTTTTTTTTTTTTTTTTTTTTTTATATTACTTCGCAGCCCTCTGGTGTATTGTGGCCAAACACGGGCATCATCAAATCCATCTTCAGGTCATGAAAAATGGCATATGCTAACATCCTTGCTAATTGCTTGAGTTGCCCCGAAGGCGTAAATCTCTCTCTCTCTCACTCTCACTCTCACTCTCTCTCTCTCTCTCTCTCTCTCTCTCTCTCTCTCTCTCTCTCACTTATTCACACACACTCTCACTCACTTATTCACACACACACACACACACACACTCTCTTACTCTCCTCTCTCTCTCTCTCTCTCTCTCTCTTTCTCTCGTTATCATACGCTGCGTGCCTTGTTCGCCTTTTTCATATATCTTAATTTTCTCTGAAGATTGGCCAAGATTGCCTCCGTCAACACGGCAGAGTGAGGAGAGTTGGGGGTGTCACACGAGGTATTTTATGGTCTATATTATATATTTATTTTTTATATATTTGTTTGTATGTGTTTTTTTTCTTTTCTTTTGTTTCGTTTGAGGTATACTGTAGGTGACGACCTCTTGCACACACACACACACATATATATATATATATATATATATATATATATATATATATATATATATATATAGAGAGAGAGAGAGAGAGAGAGAGAGAGAGAGAGAGAGAGAGAGAGAGAGAGATATCTGCTAGTAAACTTTAAAAGACGTAAATTTTCCTTCCTCCTATGGCTGGTTTGCACATTGATTTCAGCTGATTCTTCCCTCTTCTCCATACTACAGATATATTTGTTTTATTCTCACATTTAATTAAAACCTCATACCTCCATTAGCAAATCTAGTCTCCACAAGTTATCGAGTTCGTCCTCTTCAGCCTCGTCTTCTTTATATAAATATTTTTGGATTAGTTGTTAACACCATTTTTGGATTAGTTGTTAACACCATTTGGATTAGTTGTTAACACCATTTGGATTAGTTGTTAACACCATTTTTGGATTAGTTGTTAACACCATTTGGATTAGTTGTTAACACCATTTTTGGATTAGTTGTTAACACCATTTGGATTAGTTGTTAACACCATTTTTCTTATATATTGTATTTTACGCTCCTCTTTTTTTATCTGTTTCCCATGATATTTATTCTGGTGAAAATTACGTCTGCATCATTTTGGCCGTCGGAGTAATTATCCCCTGACGGTCTGACCCCGTGTGGGAAAAAAAGAAGAAACCAAAACAGATGGAAGAAAAATGGTGAGAGAACTAGTTTTGTTTGCGTATCCGGCGGGGGTTTTGAGCTTTACATTTTTGATGGAGTTCCGCTCCACTTTCATTATCTCTTTCTGTGTAATGCAATATGTACCCGGGCAACTAAGTTTTGGCGGTAATCTGTAGAGTAAATATGTTCCTTAGAGCTATCCCGGTGTATACTTCTCCTCTTAGGGGGGGATTTACACGAGCACTTTTTTCTCGCAAATTTTGGTCGTCAACTTCTTTCTGGCAACACTATGACAGTTTAGGTGGTATCACACGATCGCTTTTTCCGGCCATATTCAATGAGCAAGTTATTTTAGTAATGGTAACTTCTTAGCTGACGGTAAATGGCCATGTTCGCCTCTCCATTACTCGGCAATTATAATTTGTTTTTGTTGTTTTTTTAATATGCGGCTACTGGTAAAAGGTTGGTAATAATATGATCTAGAGACATAGTAGTTTATTATTTTTCCTTGAGAAGTCAGTTCCCAAGAGGTTACATTTTCCTCCATGTGAAATCAATATCCTAGACTGAAAGTATATTATTGCATGTGACCGAATTGTTATGCGAAGGTATATTTTAGAAGCTGTCAGATCAGAGTTGCGGAAAAAGCGCTCGTGTAAATCAACCTTTACTGAGAGTAAGTTCCACCCGCCTGTCAACACATAATCACCCCTGTTCTGTTCAAATCTCTAAACCAAGAGTGAATCAGTCGTGTTTTACAATCTTTCGTTTACTCGACCAGTAAACTGTGGAACTGGCCATTTCATTCCTTCTTTCCCCTTCCACTTGACTCTCCATTTGGCCAGGGCCTAGGCAGTTATAGACTGAAACTTAATTTGATTTTGGTTATCTATAACTTTCGTTTTGAAGGGACACTAGATATAAGCAGTAAGGATATTGTCGCCTAATTTCACATAATAATAATATAAAGTGAAGACAATACAGTATTTTTCATAATAATAAGTGTTATACTGCATCAAAGATGATTGCCGAACTTAATCAACATGGGAAGAAGTGGAATGTAGACGGTATTGTTATAGTAGATGAAGACATGACGTTGGTAATGACACCTGGTTAAGGTACAGAAGTGTAGGCGATATAATACCAGTAGAGGGTTAGGAAGGCCTTCTGGTTCAGTAAGTTAAACATATTGTCAAAATTAAGGTTGAGCATTTTTCTGACCTATTTCCAAGTTTGTGTCGTAAGGCAGATTGATGTGAGGGGTGGGAGGAAGTCGTTAAGGATACTTAGCTACTTTGCTCCTTAGTGTTTCGGTGAAATATGAGAGGATTTGCATGACCGAGATCATAATTCTAGGTACTTGCCACAAGACCTCCTTTTTTCTTTGAGGCCGACCAAGTCATTATTCATTGTATTCTGGCTTGCATTTGAGGCAGACCAAGTCATTATTCATTGTATTCTGGCTTGCATTTGAGGCCGACCAAGTCATTATTCATTGTATTCTGCCTTGCATTTGAGGCCGACCAAGTCATTATTCATTGTATTCTGGCTTGCATTTGATAATTCTATTCAGTATCTGATCAATGTGTGGCAGTAAGAGAGTAAATGAGATAGGCCTAGTCTGTGCTCTATTCTTATATAGAGATGTCCTTACTAAGTTGAATAAAACAGCCTATAGTAAAATATAGTGACGCCATCGTATTTTGTGCCCTCTGAAGCCTCAATAGATAGTTACCCGAGTTTGTTGATCAACTTCCTAAACATTTGCGTGAGCTGTTGAATATTTTGAACGCAGAACTTCTAACTCCAACCTTGACCTTCCTCAAGAATGAACATGTAAGGCGATGAATATAATGGAATAGAAAGGTCTTGATTAAATAGATAGGGGTAATTTAGGTAAATTGTAATAATTGGCTGGTGTTTATCGGAATCATATTAAATTCGTCTGATGTAGAGAGAACAGATTAGAAAACTTATTGGATTTAATTATGATGTATTGTGTCGTGCAATATACTGTATATATATATATATATATATATATATATATATATATATATACTGTATATATGGTGTAGTTGATTAAAGCGTAGGCTATCGTCCTGACGGTCGGCGGTTCGAACCCCTTAAATAAATCTACCAAAAAAACGAGACAGAGATAGGGGCGAGGGAACGCGTTCGTGGTCCCGGACCCTAAGAATAGGAGCTTTGAATGTGCGTGGATGTAGTACGAATGAGAAGCGAGAGGATATTGGAAGGTTATTTGAAAGAAGGATGTATGATGTCCTTGCACTGAATGAAACAAAGATGAAAGGAGAGGGAGAAGTGGATTTTGGAAACGTGATAGGTAGAAAGTCTGGAGTAGACGAGGGAGTCAGGGGGAAAGAAGGAGTGGCTATTATTGTGAAGGAGGAGTTGAGAGAGTTTATAAAAGAGTGGAAAGAGGTGTCATCAAGGCTAATGTGGGTGAGAATGCGGTTTAAGGGTGAAAGGTGGGTTTTTGTAAGTGCGTATGGACCAGGAAGTGAAAGAGAGTTAGACGAGGTAGAGGGTTTCTGGGAGGATTTGAGAGATTGTCTACAAGGGTTTGATGAAAATGAAAATGTTATAGTTTTAGGGGACCTAAATGCTAGGGTAGGAAATGAGCCTGTTGAGGGAGTCATCGGTAGTTTTGGTGTGGATGGTGTAAACGAGAGTGGAGAAAGACTGAAAAATGTATGTGAAGAGTGTAGATTGAGTGTAGGTAATACGTTCTTCAAAAAAAGGCGTATACACAAGTACACCTGGCATAGACTTGTGAGGGGAGAGATTGTAGAGAGGGCATTGATGGATTATGTGCTGGTGACAAGGGAAAGATTGTGTAGACTGCTGGATGTGAATGTGATGAGAGGTGAGGCGGAGGGTATGTCAGATCATTACCTGGTGGAGGGAAAGCTAAGAGTTAAGAGTTACAGGAGAATAAGAGACAAGCGTGAAGTAAGAGAGGTAATAAAAGTTAGTGAGTTAGAGAAGAGTGAAAAAGAGAGGGAGTACAAGGAAAGACTAAATGAAAAGTGGATGGAAGTGAGAGAGATGGAAGAGAGAGAAGTAGAGGTTGAATGGCAACAGTTTAAGGAAGGAGTGAAAGCAAGTGCAGAGGTAGTATGCGGCAAAAGGAAAGTAGGAGGCAGAGGTATCAGGAAGGGAAGCGAGTGGTGGAATGATACGGTGAGAAAGGCAGTTGAGGAGAAGAGACAGTGTTTTGAGAGGGTTTTACAGGATGGTAGTGTTGAGGTATGGGAGAGGTACAAGGAGAAAAGGAGAGAGGCAAAACGGAAAATTAGAGAAGCGAAAAAAGATGCAAACGAAAGGTGGGGCCAAAGGCTGAGTGAGAATTTTGAAGAACGAAAGAAGATGTTCTGGAAGGAGGTAAATAAAGTAAGGAAAGGAGGACAAAAGAGGGAAGAGTCAGTGAAAGATGAAAATGGAATATTACTAGTGGAACCAGTTGAAGTGAGGAAAAGATATGCCGAGTATTTTGAATCTTTGTTAAATACAAGAGATGGAAGAGAAGCAGTGATTGAAGCAGAGGTGGATGGAGATAGGTTACCCAGGCCACCCAGGTGGCAGGGAATGAATGAAAGGATTGAGGAAAATGAGGTGAAAGAAGCAGTGAAACAAATGAGAGCGGGAAAAGCAGAAGGTTTGGATGGTATTGCTGTGGAGTGTGGAGTGTATAAAGAAGGGTGGAGATGTGATAATAGATTGGTTGGTGAGACTTTTCAATGTGTGCTTTGTTGTGTCAATGGTACCAATAGACTGGAAGAGTGCATGTATTGTGCCGTTGTACAAGGGGAAGGGAGATCGGCAGGAGTGTTCAAGTTATAGAGGTATTAGTTTATTGTCAGTGGTTGGAAAGCTGTATGGCAGGGTGTTGATAGAGAGGATAATAAAGTGTACGGGAGTTGCAATAGGAGAAGAACAGTGCGGTTTTAGGAGGGGAAGAGGGTGCGTGGATCAGATGTTTGCAGTAAGACAGTTATGCGAGAAGTATTTAGAGAAGCATAAGGAGATATTTTGGGCTTTTATGGACTTGGAAAAAGCGTATGATCGTGTGGACCGTGAAGCAATGTGGAAGGTGTTAAGGATTTATGAAATAGGAGGAAATTTGTTAGAAGCAGTTAAGAGTTTTTATGAAGGGAGCAGAGCATGTGTGTGAGTAGGAAATGGTGAGTTGAGTGAATGGTTTGAGGTAAAGGTAGGTTTGCGACAGGGTTGTGTAATGTCACCATGGCTGTTTAATATGTTTATGGATGGTGTGGTGAGGGAGGTGAAAAGGAGAACTATGGGAAGAGGATTGGGTTTAGTAGGAAAGAATGGTAGAGATTGGGAGTTGAATCAGTTGCTGTTTGCTGATGACACAGCATTGGTGGCGGATTCTGATGAGAAACTGCAGCGGGTAGTCAAAGAGTTTGGTGTGGTTTGTGGAAGGAGGAAACTGAAGGTGAACGTCAATAAAAGTAAAGTAATGGTGTGTAATAGGGGAGAGCATAGGGTGAATCTAGATGTGAGGCTGGATGGGGAAATATTGGAACAAGTAGAGTGTTTTAAATATCTAGGAGGAATGATAAGCAGGAGTGGAGGTATGGAAGTGGAGGTAAAACAGAGAGTGTGTGAAGGAAGGAAAGTTTTCGGAGCAATGGGAAGTATGTGGAAGACGAGAAATCTCGGAGTGAAAGTAAAAAGTGCACTGTATCAAGGAATTGTTGTGCCAACAGTGATGTATGGGGCTGAGACATGGGCTCTGAAGAAAAAGGAGAAAAGAGGGCTGGATGTGATGGAGATGAGCTGCTTGAGGAGTATGTGTGGAGTTACTCGTAGAGACAGATTGAGGAATGAAGAGATACGTAGGAGAGTGGGGCAGCAGGAACATTTGTCAGCCAGAGTGGACAGAAGGGTGCTGAGCTGGTATGGTCATGTTGAACGAATGGGAGATGAAAGGCTTACAAAGAGAATATGTGAGTCAGGTACAAGGGGAGATAGAAGGGCAGGAAGACCCCCATTGAGATGGAGAGACTGTGTAAGAAAGGCTTTGGATGATAAAGGAATGACTATAGATCAGCCAGGGGAAGTGGTGGTGGACAGGAGTGAATGGAGAATGCTTGTGAATAGTTGAGTGAACACGTGGTCATTTGGAGTAAGGGGTCGGGCGCAAGTTCGACTAGATAATAGTCCATCAGGCACCTGGCCCGGGGGGATGATTAATATGAAGGGTGTGCCTGGAAGTGTGGTGGGAGGGCTTGTGGCTTTGGCTCCGCTGCATGTCTGCCTGCCGAGATCGGAACCTCTCCGGGTGGTCAGGGGCCGGGGGAGTGCTGGAGCGACCTTGGTAACCCTGGTCTCTGGGTCTTCTCCTGGGTGACCTGGATGTGTGTGAGTTTGTGTTTTTTATCTGTTTATTTTTTGTTTTATGTTGTTTTTGTGTTTTCCCTGTTCTTGCTCTGTCTTGAGTCGGCTACCCCCAAAATGGGGATTGGGCCTGAGCATATAGATATATATATATATATATATATATATATATATATATATATATATATATATATATATATATATATACACACTACTCTCTCTCTCTCTCATATCAGCACATTAAAACAGATTCTCTACCTCCTCATTATTTTCCTCCTGCTTCTCAATGTCCTCCTCCGCCTTCTCCTCCTCCTCCTCCTCCTCCTCCTCCTCCTCCTCCTCCTCCTCCTCCTCCTCCTCCTTCTCATCCATCCATTCATCTTCCACCCAAGTTCCATAATTAATTGGTGTGGTCGTGAAAAAATAATAATAAAACCAAAATAATAAGCCAAACTCTCTCTCCCTTCGAGTTACCATCATGTTGGTTTCCCCTGCGGTCACCCACTTCTCGGAATGGCTTGCACTTTAACGCAAATAAAAATAATTACCAAGAAGAGGATGAAAAGGTATTAGGATTCGCCAGAGCGTTCAGCGTAATCTAAAACTGACAATATTTCGTTTAATTGGATATTCTTTGTTACTTGGCCCTTCGACTTTCCGGAAAACCTTAAACTTTACAAAATATATGAAAGTAAATAACAAAGATATGAATGATCCGAAAACCAGAAATTCGCATATTCTATATCTATCTATCTATCTATCTACAGTATATATATATATTTTTTTTATATATACTGTATATATATTATATATATTTATATGTTTATATAAACTGTATATAATTTGTATATACTGTATATAGGCCTATACAGTATATATATATATATACACACACTGTATATAACCATATATTATCATTCCAACTGTCAGCCGAGTTTACTGATTTCCAGGCAGACCTCAAGTATACAGTATATCAAAATATAGAGTAACATTGTTTAACTTGCGAAAATATTAATTATACTCAGAGCCTAAATGCTATGCGGATTATACTCAGAGCCTAAATGCTATGCGGATTATACTCAGAGCCTAAATGCTATGCGGATTATACTCAGAGCCTAAATGCTATGCGGATTATACTCAGAGCCTAAATGCTATGCGGATTATACTCAGAGCCTAAATGCTATGCGGATTATACTCAGAGCCTAAATGCTATGCGGATTCCTACGCACACGAACGAAAAAAAAAAACTTCTTTAAATTTGCATTATGTATAGGCCTATGTATATTTTAGAAATATTATGAAAAGTTAGTAAATTACCGGTATGTAGCGACAATATCAATTATGCAAAATAAGCGGAGTTATAGTTTTCGGATCATTCGTATTTTGTTATTTTGTTATTTATGGGGGGATGCTTCGTTTTGTTATTTTGTTATTTATGGGGGATGCTTCGTTTTGTTATTTTGTTATTTATGGGGGATGCTTCGTTTTGTTATTTTGTTATTTATGGGGGGATGCTTCGTTTTGCTATTTTGTTATTTATGGGGGGATGCTTCGTTTTGTTATTTTGTTATTTATGGGGGGATGCTTCGTTTTGTTATTTATGGGGGGATGCTTCGTTTTGTTATTTATGGGGGGATGCTTCGTTTTGTTATTTTGTTATTTATGGGGGGATGCTTCGTTTTGTTATTGTGTTATTTATGGGGGGATGCTTCGTTTTTCTGGCTCCCCTTTTTCTCCATGTTTAGCCACATTATTTTTGAGATTTTATGAAGTTCGTTCCATTAGTTTGGCGATTTTAAGATCTTTCACCCTATTTCCTAGTCAATAACAGTATCTTTCGTGCAATTTAAGTGTCGATTTTACCTTAAGGGATGGGTGGGGGTGTTTTATGTTATTTATTTTTTAGATTTATTATATATTTCTGTTAAGTTTGCTCCCTAGACCTCCATCAAGCTTAAACAAACACTTCCAAACTCCCATTCGAAATATATTTGTACATTTTTCGGTAGAACATTTTTCCGGCCGTAGCCCGATGCCTACTAAATTACAGGCTTGCTATCGCCTTCCAGGGAAAAAAAAACGACACCCAAATTGCAAGAAAGGTCTTAATATTGACAAATAAATCTGGCGAAAGATCTTAAAATCGCCAAACTAATGGGGCAAATATCTTAAAATCTCATATATAATGTGGCTAAGCATGAGGGAGAAGGGGGTCCAGAAAAAACAAATACCTCCTCTCAACTTAGGATTTGAACGGTTTGTTATCTATAACTTACAACCCCTTCTATTCCGGCGACGTCCTTTTAACTTTATTCTTGCTACTATAAGACAATTTTATTCAGTTTAGAAATGGTCTCAAACAGTTAACAGGCTTCGAACTATCCCACTTAACCCTTTTTACTACAGCAGATCCGTCTTAAACTACACACAATCGTGTAAATATAATAAATCGGACGTCGCCGGTACAGAAGGGGTTAACCCCTTCTGTACCGCAACGTCTATTTAACTATATTCTAGCTTAATTTAGACGGATTTATTCAGTTTCAAAAGGGCCTCCAGCAATTAACAAGCTTCGAACTATCTCACTTGACCCTTTTGACTATCACAGATCTTTCTTAAACTGCACAAAATCCTCTAAATATAGCTAGAATAAAAATAAAAACACGTCGTCGGTACAGAAGGGGTTAATTATGATAATTACACAGGATACGGTACATACTAATATCGACGGTGAGGCAAGTTTGTAAC
>JBAKBP010003385.1:55721-154501 GCA_037953745.1 Lithodes maja
GTTAGTTTTCAGATTTTAACCCGTCCAGCCCCAGCGACGCGTCTGACGCGTCGGCGATGTATGTAACGCACAGCCCCAGAGACGCGCCTGACGCGTCACCCTAATTGCGCCGACCGTAACCTCAGGTGTAGCCACTCAAGAGGGCTCAGATTTGTATGGGAACTGTATACGTATCCCACGCAACCGTGCCGATGGTTGAAAACTCTCAAAGTCCACGTGCGTGCGCGCGAGCGCGCAATAACCTGTTTTTTTGGGATAATTGCCTTCAATTTTTTACTCTTATAAAATCCATTTTCGGGGGCTCTGTAGGACCATTTTTTAAGCTTTTTGAGCGGTTTTTCGTGGTTTTTCCTTCATTCCTAACCCATTCGCTATTGTTTCTGGAATAAAACCATTTTTTGAAAACCGGCCGGGTTCTGGTGCGCAAACATTACAAAACTAGCCGGGGCTCCACGGGTTAAGATGTTTTCCCCATTAGTTTGTCAATGTTAAGACCTTTCGTGCTATTTCTGTCAATAACCTTTCGTGCCATTTAGGCGTCGATATTTTTCCAGGCGAACGATAGTGAGCCTGTAATACTGGAAGAACCGGCCTTTGGCCGGAGACATTTTTCTACCGAAAAATGTACAAATTAATCTAGAAAGGAGATCTAATGGATGTTTTTTTCAAATCTTGATGGAGGTCTAGGGAGGAAACTAGAAACACAACTAAATTATGAAAAAACAAAAAATCGACCAAAAAGTGAACCCCCCATTTAAATATCCTTGCATGGGTCCTGTTAATAATTGTCCTTCAACCTTTCCACAAGTCACTCTCTGGATGCGTCTGACTGGCCAACTCTATAGCAGCCATCAACACGGAACAGGTAGCCTACACTCCGATACCATAGTCATTAGCCCACTTTTCGCCCCATTTAGTTGTCAATATTAAGACCTTTCGTGCTATTTAGGTGTCGATATTTTTCCTGGCGAACGATAGTGAGCCTGTAATTTTGGAAGAATCGGCCTTCCGCCGGAACATTTTTCTACCGAACAATGTACAAATTAATCTAGAAGAGGGATCTAATGGATTTTTTTGTTTTTTTTTAGTTTGATGGAGGTCTAGGGAGGAAACTAGACATATAATTAAATTATGAACAAATCGACCAAAAAGTGAACCATCCCCCCTTAAAACATAAATAAATAAATAAATACAAAATAAAAAGAACAAAATAGAATAAATCCTTCCATGGGTCCAGTTAATTGTCCTTCAACCTTTCCACAAGTCACTGACTGCCTCTGACTGACCAGCTCTACTGTAGTAGCCATCAACACCATAGCCTATTCGTTTAGTTTATTCATAGTTTATTCGCTGTAAGTAGGCGAGAAATTATGACCTCTATCCACTGTAACTCAAAAAGGGCTGGATCAAATTGGCTGTAAATTTCCAAATCTATACCTTGACTGTAGAAGAGCAAGGTTATGGTCTTCGAAAGGGGTGAAGTCACAGAGTGTGAGGTGAAGCTGAACGGTCAGGCTATGGAGATCGTCAACTCTTTTAAGTATCTGGGCAGTGTGTTGAGTAAAGATGGGACTATGGATGAAGAGGTGCGGGAGAGGGTACACCAGGGGAAGAGGGTTGTAGGAACGCTAAAAGCAGTAACAAGAAATAGGGTGGTCAGTATGGAAGTGAAGAAGTCCTTGCATGACAGTGTGGTAATCCCGACACTGACTTACGGAAGCGAAGCATGGACGTTGGTTGAGAGACTCAGACCAAGAGTGAGAGCAGTGGAAATTAATTACTTAAGGAGTGCGTGCGGAGTTACATGGAGGGATAGACAGACTAATGAGGAAGTAAGGAGGTGTGGTGTGGAGGTAGATGTGCTGGAAAGTGTGAAAAGGAACAACTTGAGATGGTTCGGCCATATGGAACGTATGGAAAGCGAGAGAATGACTAAGAGGGTGTACGAGAGCGAGGTGGAGGGACAGAGGGGGAGAGGTAGACCGAATATGAGGTGGAAGGATGGAGTGAGGAACTACATGAATGAAGGCGGTGCTGGTTGGGGGGAGGGGCGTCGACTGACTGGGGACAGAGGTGCATGGGGGCGGTTCGTTCGTGGCCACCCCTTCGGGGATCACGGCGTCAGGCAATAGATAGATAGATAGATAGATACCTTGACTGACTCTTCCCAAATGTTAGAAATATTAGCTCGATTACTCTAGTCGTTTCAGAGTTATAGGGGTTAGAGTTCATGATTTCTCGCCTACTTACAGCGAATAGACTATAGTTACCAGTCTCTAGCCTACTCACACATATTCCAGGACTTCACCTATTTCAAATTTGGAAGTATAGTCTATAAGTAACACCCCGTTCTTGACAATTTTGACCAAACGATCGTTTTTAAAGTAAGTAGGTGTGTGGATGTGGGAGTGACTATATATGTTTTAAGAATACCGTATGTGTTTATGAGGCTGACCACGTGTGTGTGTGTGTGTGTGTGTGTGAAACTGACTGTGTGTGAGAGAATGTGTACGTGCGTGACCGTATGAGAGAGAGAGAGAGAGAGAGAGAGAGAGAGACTGTGTACGTGTATGAGGGTATAATATTATGAGTATGTGGTTTAGTATTTAATGTTTGTGCATGTACTAACCTTGCTAGACACACCTCCCCTACTCCGGACCAAGCACAAGGTCAGAATCAATCCACCCCGCCTTATGACGTCACAAAATTGAGCGCGGGGATTTTGCCGAATTTGGAGGGAAAACAAAAACACCGTCAAATAATATTTGTGTTTTTGTTGTTGAGAGCATAGCGACCTCAGCTTTATGTATATATATATTTACTTATCTATTATTTATCTTTATTCTACACACACATAAACCCTTTAGGATTAGCCTAATTTGAAGAAGAGACAAATATATACGGTACGAATTTTTCTGTAATGCCGTGACAGCCCCCTCTCTATCTATCTTCAATACACAACCCTCATGCTTCTCTCTTTCTCTCTCTCTCTCTAATACACCACCCTCATGCTACTCAATCCCAACTCATTCTCACACCCCGATCCAACTTATTTATAGCAACCCACTTATTTTGAGCACTTATATATAGCCTAGCAACCTACTTATTTTGACCACTGGCAAGGGCAGCTTGGTGGTATGAACTCGGCACTATGATAAGTAAGTATGTATGTATGTATAGACTCAGGCACATACCGGTACTCGATAGTTGGGGGGTAAACAGAAACAACAAAGTGAAAAACAATAAAAAAATAATAACAATTAAACGAAATATACGGGTAAATACAATCAGCCCTGGTACCGGTAGTGGATATTTTAGTATAGGCGAACTTTATTTTAATAGGCTATTGGTCACGATTTTTTTTTGTATATAGTCCTAGGCCCAATTGAAGATAAATATGGAATCTATATGCTCTAAAGATCATATTAAAATGTGTTTCAACCTCCGGAGATACATTTTATGTGCACTATATAAAGTACTGTAAAAAACAAAAAATCTCCCTATAATTCTCCCTATTGACGGCAGTCAAACTCTTATTAAGCCTTATTAGCTTAGCCTATAGCCTAATAAACAGAATAATATAATAAGATAAATAGCTTATAATAAATATAATTGGTCAATATACAGGAGGCGCTACAATATAGGTAGCAAAATTATAATGGTAGTTTTGGGTTCCTATCATCATATGCTTCATTTCTATATACTTTTTATCCCCGGGGAAAAACAAAAAAAAAATCTTGGGATTTTTCATTTATTTTCTTGGGATTTTTTGTTTTGGTCATTAACCTAACC
Organism: Lithodes maja; assembly: GCA_037953745.1. NCBI lineage: Eukaryota > Metazoa > Arthropoda > Malacostraca > Decapoda > Lithodidae > Lithodes > Lithodes maja. Next base: position 59,514 of record JBAKBP010003385.1, read on the forward strand.
AAAAAACCTAACCTAACCTAACCTAATAGCCCCCAAATACATTTAGGTTAGGTTAGGTTAGGTTTTTTGGTTAGGTTAATTAAAAAAAAAAAAAATCCAATAAAAAAAAAAAAAAAAAAAAAAAAAAAAAAAAAAATCCCCGGGGATAAAAAGTATGTAGAAATGAAGCATATGATGATAGGAACCCAAAACTACCATTAGAATTTTTCTACCTATATTGTAGCGCCTCCTGTATATTGACCATATAATTATATGAGATAAATAGCTTACCTTGTGTGTCAAAAGAAATTCCGGTCCATTCGGGTTAGTCTTTCAGGTCCATTCAGTTTAGTCAGCCTAGGCTAGGCTATGCAAAGACAAATTTACGGTTTATAGTTCAAAGTTCAAATTAAGTCTTTGGAAGGGATAAAATGGCTAAAAAAAAAAAAATCATGTTAGTTTTCTTGTAGGCCTAATGTCCTTCTCATATTCATTCAAGGCTTCAAACAACATTACTCTGCATTATCCTAGCCTACGGTACTGCCTCTTTGAAACTTTTCCTTCGGTCTTCGTGTAAAGATGTTTCACTGTTCTATTAATCACTTAGACCTATTTATCTAATGATCACCGATAGACCTATGTGTTATCTAGGCCTATATATAACTTATTTATCTATGTATCTCTTATCTATATATAGGCCTAATATATATTTTTCACTTAGGCTAATTATCTATTAGGCTATCAAATATCTTTATTTATCACTTGCAGGCCTAGGCCTATTTTTATTACTTATTTATCTATTTTGTATCTATTTTGTATCTATTTATTTATTAATCTATTTACTCTTAAAGTAGTTAGTAGTACCTCAAATTTGATATCAATATCCTATATTATACTAGGCCTAGGCTATAATATATGTCATATTGTATTTCTTCATAGAGCTAATAACGATAACTACATTGAATGGCTTCGATTAGGCATATTAACCTATAGTTCGTTCACTAAGTTTATATATAGGCCTACACAGATTGTAAAACTAGGCTTGATTGAAAATATCGTAAATATCTAGAGTATAGTTCGTTCACTATGTTTATATATAGGCCTACACATATTGTAAAACTAGGCTTGATTGAAAATATCGTAAATATCTAGAGTATAGTTCGTTCACTATGTTTATATATAGGCCTACACATATTGTAAAACTAGGCTTGATTGAAAATATCGTAAATATCTAGAGTATAGTTCGTTCACTATGTTTATATATAGGCCTACACATATTGTAAAACTAGGCTTGATTGAAAATATCGTAAATATCTAGAGTATAGTTCGTTCACTATGTTTATATATAGGCCTACACATATTGTAAAACTAGGCTTGATTGAAAATATCGTAAATATTTAGAGTAACAGAATGTGTGTAAGGAACTGTACATCAGGTCCGAAACGGCCCTCTACGATCACAGGCCAAATTCTGAAAATCCCTATTTACACATGCTTATCAATTCTATTACGTCAAGATTCAGGATTCCGCGCAAGTATATGATAATCACTACATATTCGCGAATCACTGTGTATAATCAGATTACGTGGCAATATTACGGTAATCGTGGGATCGGCGAATTTAGAAGACAAATCACTCCTGCTCTTCAAATCACGGGGCAATGTTTTGACACTACAGGTGTGCCAACTGATGGGAGTATGACAATGCCTATCGTGTAACAAATATTTATGTTTTATCTAGCACCATTCATCAGATTAAACATATATAATAAAATAATCTAATATAGTAGTCAATGATATGAGATAGTTTAAATATAAGGGCCAAGAATTACACTTCTCTGGTTATACGTAAGGATGGTACTCAGCCTTTGCTCTGCCTGACGACAGGTGAAGGTATTGAGGGATAAGCCTTTACAGGCACGTGCTCCCATACACAGATTTATGTAATAACTTGATGGTTCCTCTTTGCCTTTTTTTTTTATTAAAAACACTGTTAGTATAGTTCAGTGGATTAAAACGTGCATTGGGTATTTTTCCGACACATACTACTATGGATTGAAAGGGTTTATTACCAACCAATATTTGACCACTTACAAGTTTCAGGCTATAAGGAAGTTGGAGCTGTAGACATCGATAGTAAATAGAAATGCAATAATAATGTAGGTTTTGATGGTTAACAAGGATGTTTAATTGTGGGTTATGTACCGGTATTTATAGATGTACTACAACCATATCATAGCTGCTAAATCTGCTCATTATCGATGTCTACAGCTCCAACTTCCTTATAGCCTGAAACTCGCAAGTAGTCAAAGCAACAACAACATTTGTTTATGATGTTTTTATAGGTTTACATTTAGCTATATGATTAGGCTGTGTAATAGATATGTGATGTGTAATAGATATGTGATGTGTAATAGAGATATGTGATGTTTTTATAGGTTTACATTTAGCTATATATGATTAGGCTGTGTAATAGATATGGTAGCCTGCTATCAACGGCAAAAGTTCGTTCCCTTAAGGGGAGGTATTTAGTTTGTTCCCTACGTTTTCATCAAGCTTAAAATTACACCCCCTAGACCCCCTTTCAAGATAAATTTGTACATTTTTCGGTAGAAAAATTTCCCGGCCGGAGGCCGGTTGCTCTTAAATTACAGGCTCGCTATCGCTCGCCAGGAAAAAATCGACACCTTAATGGCACGAAAGGTCTTAAAATTGACAGAAATGGGGCAAAATGTCTTAAAATGTCAAAACTACTAGGGCGAACGTCTTAAAATTTCAAAAGCAATGGGGCTAAACATGAGGGAGAAAGAGGTCCAGAAAAAATTCCTCCAGGTGGAAATCTCCCCTTAACCTGCTGTTGTGTTAATTAATCCGGATCACCTTGGGGTCGATAAACGAAGCATTTTTTGCGTGTAAGTGACACTTCTTTCAGATGCTTCGTTTGTCGACCCCCAGGTGTTTCGGATTCACTCAGTGGCTGGTTGGGGGAATTAACTTTAGTCGTTGATAGTACCAGGATAGTACAGTAAGTGGTAGCAGAGCGGATATATATATATAGGTAAAGCCGGTATCACACGAGACCTTTTATAGTCAACATTCTATGATCAACATTTTTCTGGCAACATTTCTGGAATATTTTGCACTGGTATCGGAAACTATACTAATGATGGATACAATTAGGTGACAACAATATTTTAAATGCTTGCCTCATAATCTGCCAGACCAGTGTTGAGGATACATGTTCAGGGAAAAGGCGTTCGTGCGATACCGGCTTTAGCGATTGCCGATTGCCTTAATAGCTGCTTCATTGAGGGAATTAGTGATTCGAAAATGCTAAATAGGCTAACTAAATTGACCGCTTGCGAGTTTCAGGCTATAAGGAAGTTGGAGCCGTAAACAACGCTATTAAATATATATGCAATAATAATGTAGGTTTCTGATATATAGAAAGTATGCGGCGGTCGAGTGGAATTTGCTTGACCTGGGTTCGATCCCAGCCCAGGCGAACATGTAGTGGGTGTTGTAGCACCCAGTCGGGGGACCCCTCGACGACGTATACAGACTAACATAACACATATAGCAAAGCCACTCCAACAGCTTCCTCTCTCCAACACCCTTCTCCCCTCTCTACACTCTTCATAAAAATATGAAAAGTAGAATGTAGATATGAGGTGCCGTTGTAAAGGCATAGATTCACCTGATGCTAAATAGGCTAACTAAATTTCAGGCTATAAGGAGGTTAGGGCCGTAAACATCGCTATTAAACATATATGCAATAATAGTGTAGGTTTCTGATATATGGAATGTATGATTAATTGGTGGAGTGAGGAACTACATGAACGAAGGCGGTGCTGGTTGGGGGGAGGGGCGTCGACTGACTGGGGACAGAGGTGCATGGGGGCGGTTCGTTCGTGGCCACCCCTTCGGGGATCACGGCGTCGGGCAATAGATAGATAGAGATGATTAATTGGCTTTTATGTATTTATAGATGTACTACGACCGTATTTTAGCTGGTAGGCTAATTCTTCTAAAAGTTGGGATTGGGCCCGAGTAGATAGATAGATAGATAGAATTCTTCTAAATATCTATGTTTATACTTCCAACTTTCGTATAGCCTGAAACCCGCACCTCCCTCATGTTTAGCCCCATTGGTTTTGAGATTTTAAGATATTTGCCCTATTAGTCTGACGATTTTAAGACTATTCATGTCATTTAGGTGTCGAATATTTCCTGACGAGCGATAGCGAGCCTGCAATTTAGGAGGAAGACCGAAAAATGCCTAAATTTATCTCGAAGGTAGGTCTTGGGGGTAGGTAGGCCTAATTATATATGTATTTGTTTATTTGTTTTAATTTAAGCATGGTGGAGGTCTAGGGAAGAAACTAATACAACAATATAAAATAATATAATATAATCTATTTTATTAATTTCACTCCAACACCAAACACCTCTCAAATAAATTAATGAAAGCAAGCATGTGATCCACCGGGATTCGAACCTGGGTTACCGTATACATATTTTCAACACTAAAGATTACACCATCAATGGAAGCTCCCCTTCAAGTGTGGCGAGAACCAAAAAAATAAAAAAAATAAAAAAATAAACGAAAGGAAACGAAAGAAAACGAACACGAACGAAACATTTTGGGAACAAGGTATCTCATATATGGCATAAATGACAACGTAGTCTTAGAAGACAAGGAGGTGCCGATTTACGAATATATCATTATTATCATTATTATTATTATTATTACGATAGTGTTAACTATTAAATGGGAGAGTTTATGTGTGTGTGTTTTTTATTTTTTGTTTACTTTGATCAGCATTAGTATCATGTTAAGAGAGAGAGAGAGTGAGTGAGTAGGAGTTTGAGTCTGAGAGAGATAATATATATATTTATTTGTTTTTACTTTGGCCAGCATCATAATAGTAAAATAATGTTGAGAGAGAGAGAGTGTATGAGATAATTGTTTATAGTTTGTTTTTACTTTGGCCAGCATCATATTTTAACGTTTAGAGAGAGAGAGAGAGAGAGAGAGTATAAGAGAGTACATTCATACTTAACAGGCGGACTCACACGGACGTTTCGCCCAGCAATTCCTTATCACCCATGTATCCTGGCAATTTGTTTGAAGTGTGTGTGTGTGTGTGTGTATGTGTGTGTTATAAAGTTGTTGAGAGTGTCTTACAGTAGGCCTATCCCCATCTTCATTACTCAACTATAGTCCGTTCATTCTAGGTTGGGTAGAAATTGGAACTTCTAACCTCTGTAACTCAAAAAGGGCTGGAGCAAATGAGCTATCAATTTATACACCTATTCCCTAACCAAGTCTTCCTATTTGGTAGAAAAGTTAAATCGATTACTCTAGTCCTTCATGAGTTATGAGAGGTTAGCGGTTACGATTTCTGGCCAACCTTGAATGAACTGACTATAGTACAAAGTTCGTTCAGTACCGGTGACATTTTTGTATCATATTCTGGCAACTATTGGACGATTTTGTTCAGCTTAGGAAGGGTCTGACAATTCAAAGGCTGCAGACTATCCCAATTCGCTATAAGTAGGCGAGACATTACGAACTCTATCCTCTGTAACTCAAAAAGGGCTTGAGCAAATTGGCTGTAAATTTCCACATCTATTCCTGGACTGACTCTTCCCAAATGGTAGAAATATTAGCTCGATTACTCTAGTCGTTTAGGAGTTACCGAGGTTAGAGTTCATGATTTCTCGCCTACTTACAGCGAATAAACTATAGTAACAAGCCTCCGTGTGACTCCGCCTGCGCTCCCAAGCAACCTGTGTCACACGAGCGAGTTTCCGGCCGGCAAGGCAAGCTTCGTTCGTCAACAAATTATCGGGGGGAACTATTTTGCAATTTTACCGGGGCCGACTTCCGTAGATCACCCCACCGATCCAACCTGTAACCCACGCAAGTCAAGATCCCCCCCCCCCCCTCCCCCCTCCCCTTCCTATTTCTCCATTTTACACGGTTTCGTTGGTATCCTTTATCTCAATTATTAGCTTAGTCAAGACTCAAGAACCTCAGCTCCCCCTATTTCACCACTATAGCCTACACTACTTCATTTGTTTCACTTCTCTCATATATAAGCTTACTTAGTCATAAACCATTATACACTGCTTAATTTGTTTAATTTATCTCATAAGCTTAGTTATGAACGCTCATCCCCCTCTCGACCCCTTCCTACATCACCATTATACACAGCTTCATTTGTTTCATATATCTCATTTATCAGCTGCGTGTGCTTCAATCTAATTATATTCTATTTATCCCATTATTAGGCTCATGTGATACAATCTACTTTTCACGTGTAACTACTTCATTTGTTTAGTTCCTCATTGATCTGCTCGTGTATGTAGAATAGGCTACCAAGTGCAATAGTAGGAGCAAGAGCGATAGATACAAATAGATAAACACATGGACGTGATGGGCTGCGTGTTAGGGGGATCTGCCTTGTGTGGACCAGTCGGCCTTCTGCATATATATATATTCGTGTTTTTTTATCTACTTTTCCCTTATAGCTACGTCATCATTCTATCCGAGGTTCATTCGTCACGTGACTCCCATTCCCCATTAAACACAAGTTAATTGCATAGATTTAATTTCTACATTGAAGACAGCTATATTTATGGATTTGCTTTTAATTTACCACCTATCCTTCCTTAACTATTTCACCCTCCTCATTATTGATCGAATTTATCTCCCTTTCCTTATATTTATTGCATGTTCCTCCTCTCCCCTCCTTTATCGCCAGTGATGCCTGTTCTCCCCTCTTAAAAACATAAGAAACTGGATATCTGCCCAAGGCTCTTACTTTTTCATTTGTCTTTCCTCTTAATTGTATATATATTTAGTGTTTGTGTCCCTTTCTCTACTGTGTTTATCGCCTTTTCTCCCCTTCCTCTCCCGTGTATTGTATATTCCTGCTTTCCCATCCTTCATCGGCCCTTATGCTTGTTCTCTCTCCGCATGTCTCCATATTATCATGTATATCATATTTTCTTCCCTTCTCTATGTATCACATTTGTTTCGTTCACTCCGCTATTTATCGTTTATCCCTGCTTCCTCTCCTTTATCAACCCTTATGCATGTTCTGTCCCATCATTCCCTCCCCTATCTATCGCGTTTTCTTTCTATTCCTATTTTAATCGGGTGTCCTTGTTTTCCCTCCTTTATCGGGCCTTCTGCGTGTTACCTCCCCTTATGCATGTTCTGTCCCATCATTCTCACCCCTATCTATCGCATTTTCTCTCTGTTCCTCCTATGTTTATCGTATTTCCTTGCTCTCCCTCCTTTATCGGGCCTTCTGCGTGTTCCCTCCCCTTATGCATGTTCTGTCCCATCATTCCCTCCCCTATCTATCGCGTTTTCTCTCTGTTCCTCCTATTTTTATCGTATTTCCATGCTTTCCCTCCTTCATCGGGCCTTCTGCGTGTTCCCTTCCCTCATATCAGCAGTGCACTGGGCTCCACGTGGTGTGAGAAACCACGTGGGGGCAGGGAGTCCGCGCACCTAAACTCTTCGTTCAGACGCACAACATAAACACCCGCCATCTAGGAAACCCTTGGCGCCAACTGTGTCCGTATGCCGTCGCCCGAATCCCCACCTAGAACTTTCGATACCGAAGCTAACTCAGCTTTTTAATTAGCATGCCTTAATGCATAATATACATTTAATTATAGGCCTAAATATATTAAAAACAACTTATTCCTCGATGTCGTAATTGGAAATATATCAAGCCGAAGTCAAAGTCATTGGGCAGGGATCGGAGAGCAGCGCACACACCAAGCCATAGCAACAAGTTGTTCGGACCCCGATACCGCGAACCAACCGACCCGTCCCATTCAAATCACCCACTCCCTTTGAAAATTAACACCAGGCGTTTATTGATATGAACACTATTAATACATCTATGGGTGAATATGATGGGAAAATGACCAGGCTTGTTAGCTAGAGGTTTAAATAAAGAGGCCATTGCGCAATTTGGGAGGATGTGTTGCATTCATTTTGTCCCCGCGCCCTTCACAGAGGTTTCGTACGGAGTGTTAAGCCTATATCACACGAGCGCTTTTTCACTCAACATGTATACTCGACACTGGTCTGGCAGCTTCTTAGGTCAATATTTATACTTTATTGGTTACCTAAATTCATCTACCATCAATCTAGTTTCCGATACCAGTGCAAAACATTCCAGAAATGTTGCCAGAATTTTTTTGATAATCGAATGTTGACTATAAAAGCTCTCGTGTGATACCGGCTTTAGTTGTAGTACAGGCAGGGACAACACTAACCTGCTGTAACTTATTGTGTATTAACCCCTTCTGTACCGGTGATATCCTTTGCATTATATTCCGGCAACAATTAGACAATTGTATTCAGTTTAGGAAGGACCTCTAGCAACAATAAGGCTTCATACTATCTAATCAACCCCTTAAACTACCACATATCCTTCCTAAGCTGCATAATATCGTCTAATTATAGCTAGAATAAAATATAACACGTCGCTGGTACTCAAAGGGTTAAGTAACGTGGTCCTAACTCAGAATACCTCATTATGGGATAGCTCAGTGATAGCGAAATAACTCGAACAAATGGTTTATAATTAGATAAATTTAGTTTCAGAAAGGATATTATTGTTTTTTACACCAACCAACTTCAGATCTAAACTCAATTAATGAAATCAACAAATACATGTGGCACTCCGAGGACTGAACCCAGGATACTCGCATCGAAATTCCACGCGCTATGCATTACGCTATCAAGACAGTTAAATTTAGATATACAGTATATACACATTTAAATAGATAAATTTAGTTTCAGAAAATATATTGGTAACAGAGTTGTAGATATGTGGAGTAGGCTACCGAGTGCTATAGTGGGATAAGAACATAAGAAAATAGGAGTCTGCAGAAAACCGATCGGCCCACACAAGGCAGATCCCTGTCACACCCAATCCCAATGACAAGGCCTAATTATAGACCCAACTCACTAATACCTAATGAGTGATATAGTTTCAAGATAAAATTTGATAGACAAAATCGTCTAAACATATGAGGTTTATTATAACGGTATATCCGGCATCGACTACATTAAAACAACGACAACAATAAAAAGTTGACGACGCGAAGCTTCTGCGCATCCACTAGACACGTAAAAAGTCCGGAAAACGTATCATACTAAAAGGAGTTCTCCAGCGACTTCTTAACCCTTGTCTAGCGGGGTGTTTTGGGCTCATTTAGGCATATTCAGGCCCTCCTGCATGATAAATCAAGCATCTGCATGAAACAAAAATATTTAGCAAAAAACTAGGTACTAAAAGCTTCAAAATGAGACCAGAACGAGCTACGTAGCACTCGTGAAGTGATGCCACTTGTGCAGTGATGCCACGAACATGGGAGTTTAGCATATATCGGTATATTTTTCCCAGCTATGCTCACTACTGGCTACACTGCTGGCCTCTCGAGAACACAGGGAACATGAGTTAATGGGCGGCGGTAAGCCCTGGGAGTCGGCTGTCTGGCCTGCTGTGCTCCCGGCCATTTGCACTCGATTATAACCCTTTAAAAGCCTTAATAATGCTCCTAACTTGCTGCAAATTGGTGCACGACTTAAGTCGAGCACCGCCAATAAGGGGTTAATGGGAGGGTCTGTTCGCAGCCGGATACCTTACCCTCTACGCATGTGCGAAAATGTAAGCCTCCCTTGGCCCCACCCACTGCCGAAAATGTACAAATATTATATTATATTAGATTAGATTAGATTAGATTAACCTAACTTAACCTAACCTAACCCTAATATAATATAATATAATATAACATAACAAATCACAAAATAAAAATATAAAAATATACTAAACTTCGAGTGGGATCGAACACTGGATATCTGAATGCCAGGCGGGAGCTCTAGTGACTGTATTACAGAGCGAGCTGGCAGGAACGGTTTGAAGGGTTTATTTAAACGCGGGGAACGGGGGGCGGGGCCAAGGGAGGCTTACATTTTCGCACATGCGTAGAGGGTAAGGTATCCGGCTGCGTACAGACGCTCCCCTTCTTAACACGGGGTAAAAATGTAGTCAGCTGTGCGCGCAGGCAGATATTCTCCAGAGAATATCTCGGGAGTTGCCAGATTCAATGGATTATAATACGGGATATTTCTTAGTTTCTTACAGTAGATCCTCTGGAAAAAGGCAAACCAGGCCTGTGTATCCAGCTCAGTACCAGTACAGTACTTGCACTGCTGCGGTTGTTCACGGTGTTGGCGGCGGCGGTAGCAGACGCAACATTTTTACTATTCTGTATTTTTGCTTTATAATCAAACTTCAAATCTTGTCTTCCCCATGCTTTATCAAGATTCCTTTCAAACTCCCTTATTGATTCGGAATCGACTACATACTGGGGCAGTGTGTTCCACTCATGTACCACTCTTTTCACAAAATGAGTTTTTTGCCTTTTCAAGCCTATTTTTTTCTTTGTAAATTTTCTTAGAGTGTCCTCTCGTTCTTGTTCCCTCCCGCATCAATAAGATACCTTCACACACATCCTCATCATACTTTCCTGACACTATCTTAAAAGTCTCTATCATATATGATTAAAAAGAACTAATGTAGCAGCCCATGCCACTGAAATTTCCTCTTGGGTATAACAGTGTTGTGTATTATAATGCTTTAACGGTAGTCAGTGGGTAAACAGAATGTTAGACCAGAGAATAAATTAAATATAATATACATTATCGCTCACCACCACCCTCCACCCAGATTCGGCCGACCAGCGTTTCTCCGCTTTCTCGGATTCTCGTTTCAGTTTTGTGTTTACATCGATGGGAGGTAGTGGTAGTGGTAGTGGTAGCAAATTTAACATATCCAATAATAGCCCAAAGCTGTAACAAAATACTCATAGGGAAAACGTTCTGGAAAAGTGTCGCTTTACCAACAGTTATATATGGAGCTAGCGTGTTAGGTTATACTAAAACAGATATTGATAAGCTGCAAAGAGTAGAAAATAAAGTCTATAGGCCTAGGTACATTTTAGGAGCTCCAAGGTATGCCCAGGTTGAAACATTAAGGGGGGAAATAGGTGCATCGTCAATGGTAACAAGAATCATGGGAGGACAAATAAAATATTTAAAATATATAGAAGAAAATAATGGATGTGAACTATTACAAAGAATAGTACAAGAAAAACTAGAATTTGCAAATGACCCCTGGTTCGAATCAACTACTAAGTAGCCTACCTCCGAGAAGTAAAAGTTAAAGATGAGGAACTAATAGAAATGAGTAAAGTAGAGATAAAGAAAAAGTTAATGACTGGGATACTAAAACTTGGAAAGAAGAAATGAACAGGAAAACAAGTCTAACCGTTTATAGAAAATGGAAGAAAGGAATAGAAGGAGAAGAACTAATATATGATAATAGGCCAGCGTCAGTAATCTTATACAAAGCTAGAACTAATAACCTAAATCTAAATGATAGAAAGAGATTTGTAGAAGGGGATACAGTGTGTGAAATGTGTGGGAATGGGATAGAGGACCTAAAACATTTCATTCTGTGGTGTACAGCAAACACTGTAGCCTACAGCATATGCTCACATCAGGTAACAGACAGTATAATTCCAGATATCAATATTAATCTTAATGATGTTATATCTGTTCTCAACAAACTTGATACGTCCTCATCGATGGGTCCAGACGGTATCCACGCCCACCTACTCAAATCCTGTGTCCATACCCTTGCATATCCTCTTTTGCTGATATACCGTGCCTCATTGGTCTCTGGAACCCTCCCTTCTGCCTGGAAGAGTTCCTCAGTTGTGCCCATTTTTAAAAAGGGTTCTCGCTACAATCCACTAATGTATAAACCAATCTCTCTAACTTCCATCTGTTCAAAGTCCTTGGAACGTATTATAACTAAATTTATCTATGAATATCGTGACTCTAACAATCTTCTCAATAAGGACCAATTTGGATTCAGACCAGGCAGATCATCCGAGGACCAACTCCTTCTTACTTACAAGGACATCACCAAATGGATGGACCAGGGTTATAATGTTGACTTGATCCTGTTTGACTATTCCAAGGCCTTTGACGTGGTTAATCATGACATTCTGATCACCAAACTTTATAGTTGGGAATTAGGGGTAGGGTACTGGACTGGATTAGGGATTTTCTCCATAACCGTATTATGTATGTCAAAGTAAATAATCATTTTAGTTCTTTCAGGGATGTGCTTAGCGGAGTCCCTCAAGGCTCTGTCCTTGGTCCCCTGCTTTTCCTCATATTTATCAATTATATTACTCGTAATATTAATTCGTCTACCAAAATATATGCTGATGATTTGAAACTGTATGTAAAAATCAAATATGATAACCTCTTAAATTTTCTTAATTGTATGTTTGCTTGCCAGTCTGATATAGACGTGCTTGCTAAGGTCTCTAAATCCTGGGGCCTAACGATGAACCCAGATAAATGTGTCCACCTAAGATTTTGTAGGAAAGAAATTGATTGGGATGACCTGGGTCATTCTGGCAGATACTATCTTGACAACTCCTTAATCCCTATTAGAGACTCTGCATCCGATATAGGAATTTTAATCGATTCCTCCCTTAAGTTTTATACACACATCTCTAATATTGTCCACAAGGCTGGAGGACTCGCCCATAGTATCCTAAGGTCAACTGTCAACCGGGATGCCTCCTTTATGATGCCACTATTTATTTCCCATATTCGTCCCATATTAGAATATTCTTCCTCTCTGTGGAACCTTGGGTATTTGGGGGACCTAAGACTACTGGAGTCTGTTCAGCGACGCTGGACTAAATCTATTGGGGGTCTCGAGAATCTTGATTATGGTGAGAGATTGAGGATATTAAACCTATTTTCCATTAAGGGTAGACTTCTTAGGCATGACATAATTAAGTACTGGCAAATATTTCACGGTCTCTGCTCAATTACTCCTGAAGATGTTTTTGATCGTCCCCGATATTTTGCAACCAGGGGTCACCCATATAAAATTGCTCACTCGAGATGCCAGCTTGAAATAAGAAAAAGATTTTTTAATCTTAGATATGTGTCTCTGTGGAACTCTTTGCCCACAGAATTGGTATCCCTGACTAACCTATTATCTTTCAAGGCTGCCCTTTCCGACTATCTTGCAGGAGTTTTATATGAATATTCATGATTTTGTTCTCGATGTCACACCTTCTGGCCTCCTCAACCACTTATACTTGTACCTTGTTTGTTAACGTAGCTGCTTATGATGCACTTTCCAGTCCATAGATTTCTATACTCCCTGTTTTTACTACAAATTTTAAATTATCTTTGGGCTGGCGCATCAGCAGTGTGTGGCTTCCGTGGACCCTGACCTACCACTTAGCTCTGGGGTCTGGGAAGCCCACCAGGTAAGAATCAGTGGTGGGCGCGCTCCGGTGGGACCGGTAATGCGGCAGCGCTCTGCGCTCCTCAGACATAAGGTAATGCGTCAGCGCTCACGCGCTCCTTTGGTCAGCCGACCCGATGCGCTTCCCGCTCTGCGCTCCTGATCTCCGCGCTCCCAAAAATAGGTATATAATAAAAAACAAGTAAAAAACAGCTTCTAGAAGTTATTTAATTATTTACCTAAATTAATACAATCTTGTGTCTTTCACTTCATTAAATTCAAAAAATTCAAAACATTAAAAAAAAAACTCAAGTCATGGTGTCTTTCTGAAGTTTAAGTTTCTCACTTTCTCAGTTTCTGTAATTCTTTATGTCATATCAATGATATGATTGATATCATATCATGGATGACCCGCTGACCAGTCTTCGACGGTGTATATACGGCCGGGACTAGGGTCTTGTCAGTTGTCACGCCCAGTGCCAGGTCCGTATATAATTATATACTGACTCGCCGAAAACAAATTGTAGCAGCGAAACGACTGCACCTATGGCTTTCATATTTTTAGTTTTTTACCACATGTACCTTACCCTTCTGCATACCCACCACCACTACCCCAAACCCCTCCTCCCACCCACTCGCTGACTATCGGTCGCCTCACAAGGGAAAAAAGGAAAATCTGTGGCGGCGAAACGATTGCACCAATCGGTTCCATATTTGTGTGACAAGTGCCTTACCCTTCTGCCTTCCCTCCACCACACCCCCAACTGCCTCCCACAACCCACTTCCAGCATATCCGTACGAAGAAAAGGAAAAAAAGAAAAATCTGTGGTGGCGAAACTACCTCACCAATCGGCTTCATATTTGTAACACGAGTCAATTACGCTTCTACCTTCCCCCCCCCCCCCCACCATCCCCCCAAACCACCCTCCCACCCATACATTCAAGTAACATTCCGATGGTATCGATACCATAAAATGATAAAAGTCTCTGAAGTCTATAGTGTCTTTTGACTCTTTTCATCTACGTTCGCGACTATCGGGGACCTGATTTCTGGCGAAAATAGACAAGGGGAGTGTTTTTTTTACCATTATCCTTCCTTTCTCACCCAACTTGATAGATTTAGCCAAAAAAAAAAAAAAAAAAAAAAAAAACTCTGGCACTGGCCAGGTTCTTACCTTTCCAGGGTTTGAAGGTGGCACTGTCAGTCTGTCACTATCATAGTATCACTGTATCACAGTTCACTAACACCGTGAGTAACACTGTACGATGACTGTACACGATAATGACGTTCTTGAACCTGTTGTTGACAGGAAAAATCGCTTCCGGAGCGCCAGAAAGGAGTGCAAAATTCAAGCTGCGCTCCCCGCCTGCACTCCGAGTTCAGATTTTTGCTGCTCCTCGCTCCGCGCTCCTTATATTGGTAGTGCGCACCGGATCGCAGAGCGCCAAATCGGCGCGCCCACGCCCACCACTGGTAAGAATACGCAGAAGAAAGAAGAAAGGAACCTCTATTCCAGCAACCATACATAGAAGAAGAAGATAAATTGTTAGGACATTTGCTATTTGATAGAACATAGATAGGGTAATATTATTTTTATTAATCTCACCACCACACCCCCAATGAAATTAATTAAAAGAAGAAAATATATATATTTTGGAGGTTAAGAGAAAATTACACCAACAACAATTAAAGAACCAGCAAACAAAAGAAGACTAAGAAGAATGAAGAAAAACCAAGAAGAAAGAAGAACAACCAAGAAGAAAGAAGAACAACCGACAATAAGCGGCTCGCTTGGTGTAGTGACTAGCGTCTCGGACTTCCACCCAGAAGGCCCGGGTTCGCGCCCACGCTCGGCGCATTAAAGATTTTTCACAAGCACTGAGTCGTTACCATCCCTCATGAGCAAAGGGATGGGGTAGTAGTACAGGACCCCAATGGAAATACGCCTAATCGGCCTTATTGAGCTATCCTTAGCTAGCTTAGCATGCGCTAGCTTTAAGAACTATTATTATTATTATTATTATTATTATTAACCAAGATAAAGAAGAAACGTAAAACACAAAAACACCCAAACATAAACAAAAGTAAAAAGAGCACGACAAAATGGAAGCGCCGTTGTAAAGGCCAAGCTTCCCGCCCAAAACTGAACTGAACCACAAGTCCAAGTGTGCGAAGAGCTAGGGGAGAAAAGCAGTTTAGAAATATACAGGGCCTTTAAATCAGAAATAAAGGGAGAAGAAGAACTTTATGATAATACAGAAGCTTCAGTCATATTATATAGGTGTAGAACGAATAATTTAAATTTAAGAGACAGGAACAGGCATGTAGGAGGAGATATAAAATGCTTACTATGTAATGCTGAGATAGAGGACATCAAACACTTTATTTTATGGTGCCCTATATATATATAGAGGAGAGAGTAAAGGAAACAGCGCTACAACAACCTTACATTGAGGAGGAAAACCAAGTGATAGGAAATCTACTGTTCAAAGAAGAAAACCAGGAACGAGTGAAGAAGATATAATATAACAGAGCACGTCACAACAGGAAAATTACAAGAACCTCTCAGGGAAGTGCCGTTGTTAAGGCATTACTTCCCGAACAACATCTGATCTGATCTGAAAACTGAACTGGTGGCCCCCCCTGATACTACTCTCCTTGACGCGGTTGCGAGGCTTCAGTGACTAATTTTGAGTAGTTTTTCATTCCTCATTCTATGATTTTCCCCTTCTATTCTTATTCTGTCCCATCTAAACGCCTGTGCAGCAATCAGGAGACAACCCTCCAAGCAAACTGCACATTTAAACAATAAGAAGAAGAAGAAGACAAACTGGTGGCAGCATGCCTCTCCCAATCTCGAGTAGTCTGCATAGCATACATATCTTCGAATATAGGAATAATAATGTGTTGAATATAATAGGATAATATTCGGTAAATCTACAGTTATACTACCCCTCCCCCACTACCCCCCACCACCTCCCCCCTTCAAAACACGCCTTTTAGCGTGCTTTTGGATGGTTCAGCAGACGCGGAAACTGGAAAAAAACTTATTTTTATAAAAAATTATCACCAACCAGATAAGAGTTTTTCAGGTAATTTGTTGTTGTTTTTATTTTTTCCTTTGGGTCAATATTTACGAGTCACACCACAGCTGGAATCTCATTTCTAAGGGTAGTTTTGGGTTCCTATCATTCTATGCTTCATTGCTATATACTTTTTATCCACCGGAAAATATATTTTTTTGTTGTTTTGTTTTGTTTTTTTTTTATGTTTTTTTAGCATTAACCTAACCTAACCTAACCTAAATGTATTTGGGGTCTATTAGGTTAGGTTAGGTTAGGTTAGGTTAATGCTAAAAAAAAAAAAAAAAAAACCCAAGAATTTTTTTTTTTTTCCGGTGGATAAAAAGTATATAGTAATGAAGCATAGAATGATAGGAACCCAAAACTACCCTTAGAAATGAGATTCCAGCTGTGGTGTGACTCGTAAATATTGACCTTTCTGGGATATACAGTGTTGTTTAATACCGAGGACTGTCGCATTTTAGTATTTTTAACATTAGCCTAACCTAACCTAACTTAACCTAACTTAACCTAACCTAACCGAAAAGTAACCTGTTTCCGCGACGGTCTAAACTCCCCCTCACGTTCCCTGTTTATGGGTGTGCGACGGTCTAAACCCTGCTCACGTTCCCTGTTTATGGGTTTGCGAAGGTTTGTAATACTTCAATGTATCTATTTCAAGTCAAATATACATTTCCGCGCATCATCAAACCATACTAAGTCTACTACTAATAATATTAACCCATTAGTACCAACAGAATAGCGACAAAATAGGGGTAGTATAACTGTAGATTTATCTAATATTCAAGGACACTAGTGCGACGTTATGAGAAACAATTTATTAGGGAAAATAGGCACCAATAGATTCGCCATATTTTTCTCTATAGGCTATAGGCCTCTTCCCTCCAACACATCAACAACAACAACAACATAGTCAGCATGAAGGATTTTCGCGTAATTGTTTAATCGAAGTCCTCTTTTTCTAGTTATTAAAAACGTATTCTATGGTGTATTATATGATATATAGAAGCAATAGAACTGTTCAAATGACCTGGGAAGTGTATATTAAACCAAATACAAAACTTTGAATAATGAGGCAAGAGATATGTGTTTTTTAACACTTTTCAACCCAAGACCAGCGTTAGGTTAGGTTAGGTTAGGTTAGGTTAGGTATGTAAATACAGTAGTGCACATTTGGTTCAGTCTGTGCTCAAAAATCCATTTTCTTTAGGAGGAGGCCATACACTAAACAATTACCACTCTAAAGACACACCACAGCTGGGATCTCATTTTTAACGGTAGTTTTGGGTTCCTATCATTCTATGCTTCATTGCTATATACTTTTTATCCACCGGGAAAAAAAAAATTCTTGATTTTTTTTTTTTTTTTAGCATTAACCTACCAAAAAACCTAACCTAACCTAACCTAATAGCCCCCAAATACATTTAGGTTAGGTTAGGTTAGGTTTTTAGGTTAGGTTAATGCTAAAAAAAAAACAATAAAAAAAACAATAAAAAAACAAGAAAATATAATATTTTCCGGTGGTTAAAAAGTATATAGCAATGAAACATAGAATGATAGGAACCAAAAACTACCCTTAGAAATGAGATTCCAGCTGTGGTGTGACTCGTAAATATTGACCGAAAATTTGTTTTAACCCTCGGCAAAACCTAATATGTATGAGGGTGCAAAGGCGGCAGTACGTGTGGAGAGTGAGCAGAGCGAGTTCTTTGACCTGAATGTTGGTTTGAAACAGGGGTGTGTGATGTCCCTGTGGTTGTTTACTGTATATATGGATGGAGTTATGAAAGAAATCCTATCAAGAGCAGTGGATGTTGGTGTATCGCTGAAAAGGGAGGGAATTGAGTGGAAGCTACCTATACTGCTGTTTGTGGATGATACAGTTCTGATGAGTGATAATGAATGGGAGTTGCAGGGTCTGGTAAATGAGTTTGGAACAGTGTGCGAAAAACGGAATTTGAAGGTAAATGCGGGGAAGAGCAAGGTTATGGTCTTCGAAAGGGGTGAAGTCACAGAGTGTGAGGTGAAGCTGAACGGTCAGGCTATGGAGATTGTCAACTCTTAAGTATCTGGGCAGTGTGTTGAGTAAAGATGGGACTATGGATGAAGAAGTGCGGGAGAGGGTTGTAGGAACGCTTAAAGCAGTAACAAGAAATAGGGTGGTCAGTATGGAAGTGAAGAAGTCCTTGCATGACAGTGTGGTAATCCCGACACTGACTTACGGAAGCGAAGCATGGACGTTGGTTGAGAGACTCAGACCAAGAGTGAGAGCAGTGGAAATGAATTACTTAAGGAGTGCGTGCGGAGTTACATGGAGGGATAGACAGACTAATGAGGAAGTAAGAAGGAGGTGTGGTGTGGAGGTAGATGTGCTGGAAAGTGTGAAAAGGAACAACTTGAGATGGTTCGGCCATATGGAACGTATGGAAAGCGAGAGAATGACTAAGAGGGTGTACGAGAGCGAGGTGGAGGGACAGAGGGGGAGAGGTAGACCGAATATGAGGTGGAAGGATGGAGTGAGGAACTACATGAACGAAGGCGGTGCTGGTTGGGGGGGAGGGGCGTCGACTGACTGGGGACAGAGGTGCATGGGGGCGGTTCGTTCGTGGCCACCCCTTCGGGGATCACGGCGTCGGGCAATAGATAGATAGATAGATTGAAAGCACCCTTGTCTTGTTGTCTTGAAAGCACCCTTGGGACGCTCCGATCACTGAACTATAAATACTGTAGTAGCGTATCGGAACGTCCAAAGGTGCGTTTTCAAGCTCAAGGCTAATACATCCAAAGGTGCGTTTTCAAGCTCAAGACTGAATGCGCTTGCAGAAAATGCGGTGCAAGCCAGTAGCGCATCGGAGCGTCCCAAGGATGCGTTCAAGAGCAAAACAAACTCTCTTGCAGACGATGTGGAAGAAGAAGAAGGTGTTTACGTTTATATCAGTAGCTTCCTTTGACCATTAATCTGAATGTTTTGAAGTAGGTAATAGGCTACAATGACAATGGTAAACTTTTAAAGTGAATTCATGAACATATGATATGTGTGTGCTCCATTATGTGTCATTTGAGTGGCCTAATGCCTCAAAAAGGGGACTTTGGGACTTCTTGAAATTCGGACCAACTTCTTGAAATTCGGACCATCGGGTGAATTCGGATTTGGCCTCAAATTGAAAAATTCGGACTATTGGGAGATTCGAATCATCGGTCGTCGGATTAACGGACTTTTACTGTATATTGATGCAAATGAACAATTTTGTTTATAAAAAACACTCGGAAAATTTGTGGTATTAAAATAAAAAAATTCCGAGAATTGTTTTGATGTTAACTATAGTTTTGATGTAAATACTACCGGTACCGCAACTACGAATCTTGTTTCCGAGACCTAGTATATTAACCTAACCAAACAACCTAACCCTAGACCCAGTACGTGGGATACAACACTCTAGCCCTTGCATGCCAGCTATTGTGGGTTCATATATTAGACATACAGTAACATCTTTGTAGAACATAACACTTTACCATAGCGAGTGTACTCCCTTCCGAACACTTTTTGTAAACATTGAACACGTCTGTAGCAGAGGCGGCAGAGCTCTCAAGATTGCGGGACTGAGTTTGTTTACGCGCGGGACTATTTATATCGACAAAATCGAGTTACAAAACTTATCAAAACTATTCTACCACAACAGAATCTATGTGAGTATATTATAAGGATTCCATAGAGCTTCACTTTCCCTAATAAATTATGTATAATAACGCTGCGAGTCTATTCGCGATAATTATCGTCCCTTCAAAGGGGTATAGGCTAGTAAACACTAGGATAGCCTATACCCGGTCAGAGCTAAGAAGAAGAAGAAGAAGAGTCTTGCAGTACAGTAGTCTCCTTGAATGCTACTATAATACAGTAAACTTCCATTAATCCGAAGGGCAGCGGACCGGCCCTCGTTCGGATTAGTGGATTTTTCGGATTATCGGACTTTACCCCTATGAACCTGTGTATGACGAAAACATCGAGACATTAGGCCACCCAAATGACACAATGGTGCACACACACATATCATATGTTCATGAAATCACTTCAAAAGTTTACCATTGTCATTGTAGCCTATTACCTACTTCAAAACATTCAGATTAATGGTCAAAGGAATCTGCTGATATAAACGTCTTCTTCTTCTTCCGTCTACTAGCGAGTTTGTCTTGCTCTTTAAGATCAGATGTGGTTCGGGAAGTAATGCCTTAACAACGGCACTTCCCTGAGAAGTTCTTGTAATTTTCCTTTTGTGATGTGCTCTGTTATATTATATTGTATTGAAAGCACCCTTGTCTTGTTGTCTTGAAAGCACCCTTGGGACGCTCCGATCACTGAACTATAAATAGTAGCGTATCGGAACGTCCAAAGGTGCGTTTTCAAGCTCAAGGCTAATACATCCAAAGGTGCGTTTTCAAGCTCAAGACTGAATGCGCTTGCAGAAAATGCGGTGCAAGCCAGTAGCGCATCGGAGCGTCCCAAGGATGCGTTCAAGAGCAAAACAAACTCTCTAGCAGACGATGTGGAAGAAGAAGAAGAAGAAGAAGGTGTTTACGTTTATATCAGTAGCTTCCTTTGACCATTAATCTGAATGTTTTGAAGTAGGTAATAGGCTACAATGACAATGGTAAACTTTTAAAGTGAATTCATGAACATATGATATGTGTGTGCTCCATTATGTGTCATTTGAGTGGCCTAATGCCTCAAAAAGGGGACTTTGGGACTTCTTGAAATTCGAACCATCGGGTGAATTCGGATTTGGCCTCAAATTGAAAAATTCGGACTATTGGGAGATTCGAATCATCGGTCGTCGGATTAACGGACTTTTACTGTAGTTGTGTTTAAATTATCCGGTACGATTTTAGTTACTGGACACCTATTTGACAGGTACCGCCAACGATTTAGTAGGCTACATATTTTTTTCGGTTTCCACGCATCCAACACCAAGCTACACCCTTTTCGGTACGATTTTAGTTACTGGACACGTATTTGACAGGTACCGCCAACGATTTAATACATATTTTTTTTCGGTTTCCACGCATCCAACACCAAGCTACACCCTTTTCTGGTGTACGAAACACTAAAAAAGCAATGGGGACACTTTAATAATGATAATATGAGACGAAATATAAAGACAACTCGGTTGCGTTCGTGGAAGTAGCGTCGCTTTGTTTACTTTACGCTCGGAGTGACTTCCCGGTCCTGCCTTGGCGGTCGACTTCAAATGGCTAAGCTTATATAACCAGTTGTTGGGTCAATTTTTTGATAAAGACTTGCGTTATAGGCCGTGGGATACAGGACAGGGTTGAGGGGGGGCTCTGCCGCCCCTCCCCCCCCCATGAATTATAATAATCGTCATATATGTGGCCAGCAGGGGGCAAGTAAAACAGCTGGCCGTAGTAACCTCGAGCGTCCTGGGTAAACAAACCGCGACGATCCGAAGCGACGACGGACTCCCCCCGCCGCCGATTTTCGGCCCAAACGCGCCGTTTTATTCTCGTCGAAAACCACATTTAATAAGTTATTATATCGTTTTCAATACTATTACCGGACCAGAAAAAGGTGTAGCTTGGTGTTGAATGCGTTGAAACCGAAAACAAATATGTATTAAATCCTCGGTGGTACCTGTCAAATAGGTGTCCAGTAACTAAAATCGTACCCCCTTTCCTGGTGTACGGAACAATAAAAAAGCAATGGGGACACTTTAATAATGATAATATGAGACGAAATATAGGCCTAAAGACAACTCTGTTGCGTTCGTGGAAGTAGCGTCGCTTTGTTTACTTTACGCTCTGAGTGACTTCCCGGTCCCGCCTTGGCGGTCAACTTAAAATGGCTAAGCTTATAACCAGTTGTTGGGTCAATTTTTGTATAAAGACTTGCGTTATAGGCCGTGGGATACAGAACAGGGTTGAGGGGGGGCTCTGGCCCCCCCCCCCCGTGAATTATAATAATCGTCATCTATGTGGCCAGCAGGGGGCAAGTAAAACAGCTGGCCGTAGTAACCTCGAGCGTCCTGGGTAAACAAACCGCGACGATCCGAAGCGACGACGGACTCTCTCTCTCTCTCTCTCTCTCTCTCTCTCTCTCTCTCTCTCTCTCTCTCTCTCTCTCTCTCTCTCTCTCTCTCTCCCTGCCGCCGATTTTCGGCACAAACGCCCCGTTTTATTCTCGTCGAAAACCATATTTAAAAAGTTATTATATCGTTTTCAATACTATTACCGGACCAGAAAAAGGTGTAGCTTGGTGTTGGATGCGTGGAAACAGAAAAAAATATGTATTAAATCCTCGGTGGTACCTGTCAAATAGGCTAGGTGTCCAGTAACAAAAATCGTACCGATTATCCTATATGAATAACAAAAGTGAAATGTGAAAGCCAATTGGACATAATTACATAACTAAAGCGACGTGCCTAGGCCTGTAGGCTAGCCTATGCCTCTCGCTCTCCTCAAGTCTTTAAACATGCTGCTAGGCTAGCCTAACATGCTTTCAATGCCTAGATAATTATTTCGATAATTAGTATTGAAACGGGATTAGGCCTAGGTAATATTAAGGGTTACTAGTCAAAGACTAAATACTGTACTTCAATAGGCCTATTTGTATTTGCCTAGGCTAATCAAAAGTCTATTTTGGCCTAGGCCTAGGGGGTACATTCAATTTGGCAGTGAAAGAGCCATGAAGGAAAATTAAATTGTGGTTTGGATTATGGTCTAGGCCTAGCCTACATGTATCCAGTTTATTCACTTACAGTTCAACCTTTTTAAAGTTTGCATACATAGTACGAAGTCTCTATCAATATTTGTCTTTAGGCCTATGTTACAGACAAATAAATGTCATGAATTTTGTCAAATGTTTTCCTGTGTGGTGACTGTGGAAGCCTGGGAGTAGTACCGGTAGTAGTATAAGTAGTATTGTATTTGGGGCAGGGGGCTAGGAATCCTTCTCCCCTTGTAAAATTCTCCGGAATGAGTTGTGTTACCGGACGTACGTCGTGTAAACACGTGAGTTGATGTCAAACAGCGGGGGTGTGGGGGCAGCAGCCCCCACCCATAATACTAGGATTTGTTAGGTTAGGCTAATGTCCTTTCAAAGAGTATAGTAAACACTAGGAGTCTTAGTCTGACTAAGACTCCTAAGGATATACCCGGTCAGAGGTAGGTGATACTCCCGATAACACAACTCTTGCCAATTATCCTACTCATCGAGACTGAGAAAGGAGCGAGGGAACGTGAAAGTGGTCCCGGACCCTTGAATGATTCTGTTCGAGCTCTGTCTCGAGTCGGCCACCCCCAGCAATGAGGTATGTGCCCGAGTACTGTACTGTATATACATACCGGTATAGGCTACATTACCATTACCGATATTATTATTATTATCATTATTAACCCATTCCCTGCAGGTGACGTTTTGGAACACATAGGCAATTTACAGCAATTTCCAGGCTTTAAAAGCCTGTAAAAGCCGTAGGGTTAATATACAGGAGACGCAACAACGTGTTTTTCAGGTATTTTTTTTTTGTATTTTGATTTTGTTTTTGGTGTTTTAGTGGAATCTAGTGATGAAATTGAATGGGAATTATTTATTAAGCATTTACCCATTATCCATCAATCTAAAGACACGCCCCCCGATAGTGGGGATGGCTATGAAGATCAGGGAAATTGAGGGGTAAAAAGCGTATAGAACACGATAATACACATTTGTAACTAAAATTTGGCTCGGGTTTTGTGAATTTCCAGACCCATAAAACCCAACTTTTTGAAAACCCGAGCCAAGTTTTGACGAAACTTGTCTCGGATTTAACTAATTTAAAAATGAAAATAACACAGTAACCTTATTAAAATGTTGGTTTGGGTTTTGTCAAATTCCAGACCCATAAAACCCGACTTTTTGAAAACCCGAGCCAAGTTTTGACGAAACTTGGCTGGGATTTAACTAATTTTCATGTTAAAATTACACAGTAACCCTAATAAAATCTTTGTTTGGGTTTTCATAGGGTTAACATTAGCCTCGCCTAACGAAGTAAGAATCGGGTTAACATTAGCCTAACCTAACCTAACCTAGTAAGAATGGGGGGTAGCATTCAAGGCTACAGCAGGACTCTTCTTCTTCTTCTTACCTCTGACCGGGTATAAGATATCCTAGTATTTACTAGCCTAGTATACCCCTTTGAAAGGACATTAGCCTAACTTAACAACCTTACCTAACCTATCCTAGTATTATGGGTGGGGGCTGCCGCCCCCACACCCCCGCTATTTGAAATTTTTGACTGATTTTTGGTGAATTTCTCTGTGAAAAAGGACATTAGCCTAACCTAACAACCGTACCTAACCTATCCTAGTATTATGGGTGGGGGCTACCTCCGCTATTTGACTTTTTTGACTGATGTTTGGTGTATTTAACCAACTAACCTTAATGAGCACAGGATGTAGTGAGTTGAGGGTCGTTGGGTTGAGTGGCTTGAGACTGAGGGTAGGCTAGTTATGCGGAGAGTCGTCGGGTTGAATGGCTTCTGGCTGGGGTTGTCGAGATAAAAGAAAGTTGTGCAATTATAGTGTTTGCAAGTCCAAAGGGTCATTTCTGGACAACAGCAAACTCGAATCGTGGAAAGTGCTTGCCTTTATTGTCTATTACCAAAGTAAGTACCTCGAGAGACTTCGTTCTTGCACTGTCAACTCGCACACTTCCTTCCTCACCACCCTGTACACATCCTCAGACTGACCGAGTTGAAGATCCAGGACCTGTGTATCCAAGCCTGGCATCACCTGATTGGTCGATAGACATCACGTGTCAGTGGACTACATCGTAATTGGTTGAACTAGATTATATTTGCCATGAGAGCATTACTCTCGCCAGCAGTATAGTTCATTGCATTCGCCACCAGATGTCTCAGTTGTTGACTGACATCACGCAAAACAGCTCTCCCAGAAGAAGAAAAGGAAGAAGTGTAAACAAACCCTTAAAACATAAATATCCATATAATATGTATTATGTTAGTTTCCTGGGAATGACACCTACATCAAAAATTTGGAAAAAAATTGCTTAATATTATGCTATTGAGCTTAATTTGTTACCAATATTGTAGCGCCTCCTGTATATTGACCAGCCGTAGAATCGAGTGTCAGTGGGCGGGAGCGTGAGGGACCTCCCTCCGACCCTCAGAGCAGCCAGCCGCTCACTGAGGGAGACTGTGTCTCGCGCGGTGTCTCACAACAGTGTTGCCGAGCGAGCGAGAGCTAATAATTAGCGAATTTTCCGGCTGCGGGTGAACCCCGCCACCTACAAAGCTCGTTCTGGTCTCATTTTTGAAGCTATTTTCGCCTAGTTTTCGTCAGAATACAGTTCATTTAATGCAGATGCTTGATTAATAATTCAGGAGTGCCTGAATATGCCCTAAATAGCGCAAATAAGCCTGCAGCGTAAGTGTTAATATTATTATTATTATTATTATTATTATTATTATTATTAATATTATTAATATTCCTATATATTAACAGGTGAGTGTGTTCTCCCCCATGGCTGAGGTCCACATCATTGGTCAAGTTAGTGGAGCCAGTACCTTCCCTCACACTTCACTCTTCTGCAAGTGGTCCATACAATTAGGTATGTTAATTGTATATTAGTAATAGTAGTACTGTAGTTGTTGTTGTTGTTCCCCAAGCTGCCTGGGCCGAACAGCCCCAAGGCCCCGAGCAAGGCCAAGGCCATAACCGAGCGCCCCCACAGAACCCTCCCCCGCCGACCCACAACAAAGCCTGGGTGACCGAAGCCACTCCATGGCGGGGAGCTTGAGGAGGGTGCGGAAAACGCCCGGGAAACCAAAGCCCCACCCAGGGCCCTGTGCCCCTCAGCAATTATGAAAGAGAAAGTTGAGGGGCAATGGGAAAAATGTGACGCTTTGGCTTCCAATCTTGGTAGATTGGGAGGTCAATCCACGTTAGAGACGCCGTCACTTGAGATCTAGAAAATATATAAGTAAAAGGAACAGTCAGAGTAAGCTATGGGTATGGCAGAGATTGCTCAGTTCTCACTCTGATAGACCAGCCCATCACCACATGACTAGAACCCAATCCTCTCAGCATCAGCTAGGAAAGGCCCTAGAAAGCCGCCTTTGGCGGGGGGATAGCTCCCCTATTTCACCCTTTTCGGGGTTGGGCACCCGCCCAGTAGTACTGTAGTAGTAATGTACAGTATTCTTCTTATTGTTATTTTTTTAGGTTCACATCATTGGTCAAGTCAGTGGGGCCAGTGCCTTTCCTCATACTTCACTGTTCTGCAAGTGGTCCTTGCCTTTCGTAGATAGCAAGAGTTTGGGCAGCTTGCTCTAGTAATTCATGGTAAATAGCCAGTAAAGTCCCTGTAACAAGGGCACACCCTGAGCCTGTCAATCAAGGGAGAGCACAGCGTTCAAAGCTTCATCAACTACATCATGTTAGCATAAAAATTACTAAAGGGTATGCCGGATTGTGAACGTGGGGGGGGAGCTGCGCGTAGGGGTAGACCTAAAATGACGTGGGATCAGGTACTCCGTCCGATCTCAAAATAAAGAACTTGATAACAGAGCCAGCCCTTGACAGGGACGCCTGGAAAGCCGCCATTTAGGATGTGAGACTGTAACCACATTCTCTGTGGACAAAACGGTCATTAAACTTGTATGTATACATAATGCAGTGAGAGCATAAATATGCAACCCTCTGTATCCCCCTAGGTGGAGGTTGGAAGGTGGTGGAAGGTGTACAGAAGGACAGACACAGGCGGATCAGGGTGAGACAAGTGGATCAGCAACTTGGTGTCATCCTATTGATCTGCACCTCTCCACTCGCGGCATACAGGGTAAGTTTCTTGGGTTTTGTCGGTGGATCGAGCCAGCACTGTGGATGTCGTGTTTCTAGACTTTGCTAAAGCATTCGACAAGGTGGATCACGAGATTAAGAAACTCGGCATCCAAGGCAAAATAGGTGTGTGGCTGCACAGTTTCCTCTCCGCAAGAACGCAGACTGTTGCTGTTAAGGGCCACACATCTGAAAAGTCCCACGTCATAGTGGAGTACCCCAGGGATCAGTATTAGGACCTCTGCTTTTCCTTATACTGATAGGGGACATTGATGATGGAGTTGGTCAATCAGTTTATCTCTTCCTTTGCTGACGATACGAACATAAGTCGTGTCGTCAGAAATGAAGAGGAGATTCATAATCTTCAGGATGACCTCGACAAAATCTACAAATGGGCAGACGAAAACAACATGACTTTAACGAAGAAAAGTTTGAAGCGTTACGATGTGGCCCGAACCAAACCCTCAAGGACACCACCAAACTACTCACTGCAGGCGGCCACGACATCACCCCTAAGCCACATGTGAGATGCCTAGGTGTGCAATTGTCCGACGTATGCCACATTTCAACACCACATTTCTGCAGCTGTTAAGAAGCCAAGGGAATGGCCGGAAGGATCCTACAGACGTTCTACTCCAGGGAACAAGAAACAATGCTAACTCTCTGGAGGTCTATGGTACAACCCTTCCTTGACTACTGTAGTCAACTATGGTCTGCCACACAAAAAGGGGTACATACGAGATCTTGAGTCCATCCAGAGGTCCTTCACTAGAAACATTCGGGGGATGAAGGGCCTTAGCTACTGGGACCGGCTCAAGAAGCTAGGGCTGTATTCCCAGCAGAGAAGGCGAGACAGGTACTGCGCAATTTATGTGTGGAAAATCCTGGAGAAGCTGGTTCCAGATCTAACTGGTAATGAACTCCAGGAAAAACAATATGGTCGGACTGGAAGAAGTGTGAGAGGAGATCCCTCCCAACACAGGCACCAGAACGAGTGAGATCCCTCCTCGCGTCCAGCCTAGGCCACAATGGACCAAAAAATTTCAACTCGCTGCCCAAGGAAGTGCGAGACATAGTAGGTTGCCCGGTAGACAGGTTCAAAGGGTTATTAGACAAGTTTCTAAAGACCCTCCCAGATGAACCACCAGTGTCTGGATACACTGCTAACTGCCGGGCGGCCTCAACTCTATACCGGACCAGACGGACCTCCTTCGAAGGGACGCACGGGACGGACGCAGCGGTGGCGGACCACGACTGTGAGGACGGGACCTCTAGACGACTTCAAGTAAGATTCAAGTAAGTAAGCACTGTCAAAATGTTATTGGTAGATGTCAAGCCCGGGCAACTTAACTTAGTGATTCGTGACTAACGCCTAATGTTCATGGCCACCCCTTCTCGGAAATTACGACATTGGCAAAAAAAAAAAAAAAAAATAGATAAATAAATAAATAGAAAAATAAAAGATCTGATCACAGTTTTACTTCCCATTACACTAAATATACAAATAAAAAATCTGATCACAGTTTTACCTCCCTTTACACTATTCTTGCAGTCAGTGTTTTATGTTTCAAAAGAGATCAAGTGGCAGTAACAATGTCTGCCAGATGCTAACCCATGAACTGCTATAGTCTATTCGCTGTAAGTAGGCGAGAAATCATGACTTCTAATCCTCTCTAACTCAAAAAGGGCTAGAGCAAATTGGCTGTAAATTTCCACATTTATTCTTTGGCTGACTCTTCCCAAATGGTAGAAATATTAGCTCGATTACTCCAGTCGTTTTTGAGTTACAGAGGTTAGAGGTCATGATTCCTCGCCTACTTACAGCGAATAGACTATAGAACCTGTGCAAAATAAAAGGTCAAGTTGAGGGAGGGAGGGAGGGGGGTGGGGTATAAAGAGGGGGAGGAGTGGAGGATGTGGTATGGAGAGATATACTTTCTATGAGGGAGGGGGGGTGGGGTATAAAGAGGGGGAGGAGTGGAGGATGTGGTATGGAGAGATATACTTTCTATGAGGGAGGGGGGGGGGTATAAAGAGGGGGAGGAGTGGAGGATGTGGTATGGAGAGATATACTTTCTATGAGGGAGGGGGGGTGGGGTATAAAGAGGGGGAGGAGTGGAGGATGTGGTATGGAGAGATATACTTTCTATGAGGGAGGGGGGGTGGGGTATAAAGAGGGGGAGGAGTGGAGGATGTGGTATGGAGAGATATACTTTCTATGAGGGAGGGGGGTGGGGTATAAAGAGGGGGAGGAGTGGAGGATATGGTATGGAGAGATATACTTTCTATGAGGGAGGGGGGGTGGGGTATAAAGAGGGGGAGGAGTGGAGGATGTGGTATGGAGAGATATACTTTCTATGAGGGAGGGGGGGTGGGGTATAAAGAGGGGGAGGAGTGGAGGATGTGGTATGGAGAGATATACTTTCTATGAGGGAGGGGGGGTGGGGTATAAAGAGGGGGAGGAGTGGAGGATGTGGTATGGAGAGATATACTTTCTATGAGGGGGGTGGGGTGGGGTATAAAGAGGGGGAGGAGTGGAGGATGTGGTGTGGAGAGATATACTTTCTATGCGTCACCCAATTTTGAGACATTTCCCGGCACTGTCACAGTATTTGAAGGGTTGTTTTTACACATGTTTAAGGGGACATGGGCCGGTTTTCTGGACCACTTTCTCGCTCATGTTTAGCCCCATTAGTTTTCAGATGTTAAAATGTTTGCCCCATTAGTTAGTCGATTTTAAGACCTTTCGCCCCATTTCTTAGTCAATATTTAGACCTTTCGTGCTATTTAGGTGTCGATTTTTTCCCTGGCGAACGATAGTGAGCCTGTAATGTTGGAAGAACCGGCCTTTGGCCGGGAAATTTTTCTACCGAAAAATGTACAAATTAATCTAGAAGAGGGATCTAATGGATGTTTTTTTTTTAAATTTGATGGAGGTCTAGGGAGGAAACTAGAAAAATAATGAATACATGCAAAAATTGCCCAAAAAGTGAACCATCCCCCCTTAAATACCATGCTTCCGGAAGGACCGTCTCAGTCCCTGGGTTAATATAGCGTTCTCTGTCCCCAGGTTGGCCTCGGTTACTGCTACAAGTGTACCGTTAAGATGACCTTGGTCGTGTTGACCTATGTGGGTACGGTGTGACCCATATGCCAACATCACCAGGTCAACACTCCATCACCTGTCATACATGGAGACCTATGGGTACATTCTACGGCTCTCTTTATTATATTTAACATACTGTAAAGTAAACCCTCACTATCTCGGACCTCTAGAAGTCGGAAACCCGCACTACTCGGACTGGCATCGGCCTCTCGGAAAGTTCGCCGTATATCTCAGAAAATTCCGAGATGTAAGGGGAAAACTCCGAGGGCCCACATGGTCTGTCGGACAGGTGTCGTATATCTCGGAAAATTCCGAGGTCTAAGGGCAAATTCCGAGATCTAAGGCTACAGTGAAATGGAGAAGGAAAGTGATATTTATAATTTTACCTAATTGTATTTACCTAATTGTAGTTTACAGGAGTTGAGCTAAGCTCGTGTTGTCCCGTCTCTCAGTCTACTTTTTATCCAATTTTTTCTTGAAAATATGGATATTCCTTGCCCCTACCACCTCCTCCTCCAGCCCATTCCATTTGTCAATACATCTATAGGGGAAGCTAAACTTCCTGATATCGTTCTTGCAGGTAGGTCTTTTTACTTTGTAGCTGTGGCCTCTAGTTATTCCTGTATCCATAATTAATATATCCTCCCTATCCAGCCTCTCCAGCCCCCGGGTGCATTTGTACATCATTATCATGTCTCCCCTCTCTCTCCTCTCTTTTAGACTCGGTAGATTTAATTTGTCTAGCCTCCCTTCATATGGCAGTTCTCTGAGACTTGGAACCAATCTAGTAACTGCTCTCTGGATTCTTTCTAACTTGTGAATATGCTTCTTTAGATGCGGGGACCACACCACTGCTGCATACTCCAATCTTGGTCTAATCATACTCTTCATAATTTTCGCTACCATGGTCTCATCCAAGTAGTTCAGAGCAACTTTCATATTCCCGGCCATTGCATACATTCCGCTAAAGAGCTTGTTAATATGTTTCTCTGGCGACAAATTATCTTGTATAATCAACCCTAAATCCTTTTCTTTTTCGGCCTTGCTAATTATATTATCTCCCATCCTGTACTCCCAATTTGGTCTATTCACACTTCTTCCCATATTTAACACATGGCATTTACTTATATTAAATTTCATTTTCCACTTGGTGCTCCATTCGTATATTTTATCTAAATCCCCTTGCAGCTCCTCACAACTACTTTTATTTGTCTCATAATTTTTACGTCATCTGCAAACATTGACATGTAGGAGTTTATGCCTATCGGCAGGTCATTCACGTACATAAGGAACATGAGAGGTGCCAACACAGATCCCTGCGGCACACCACTCTCAACTTTCCGCCACGATGAGTAAGTTCCTCTAATGTTGGTCCTCATTTCCCTATCTGTTAAATAGCTCTCCATCCATTTCAGCAAACTCCCCCTGACACATCCTAGCGTCTCAAGCTTAGATAACAATCTCTTATGTGGTACCTTATCGAATGCTTTGGAAAGGTCTAAGTAGACGCAGTCCACCCATCCGCCTCTTTCTTGGAGTACATCTATCACCCTACTGTAATAACATAGCAAACTGGTAACACAAGATGTCCCTTCTCTGAATCCAAATTGCTTTGGGGTTATTATCTTCTTTCTCTCCAACATTTTCATCCATCTCTTCCTAATTAGCTTTTCACAAATCTTGCATACAATACTAGTAAGTGAAACGTCTATAGTTTAGAGGGTCCTCAGGGTTTCCATTCTTGTATATCGGAATGATATTAGCTCTTTTCCATTCAACAGGAACCTGTCCTTTATCTAAGGAAGCTTGAATTATGTCCCTCACTGGCTCCACTAATTGCTCTGCACACTCCTTTAAAACCCAGGCAGACACTTCATCCGGTCCCATAGCTTTCCTTACTTCAAGTCCTCTCATCGCAGATAACAGCTCATCTCTAGTTATTTCAATCTTACTAAGACCACTCTCCAGTACTCCCGCCTGTGGTTCGTCAAAACCTTTCTCTCTAGTAATAACTGACCCCAATTTGTTATTCATTACCTCGCACATGTCCGATACATTTTCATACGTCCTAGCATCAACTCTTAATTTAGTAATTTGTTTCTTTACCTTCAACTTACTGTTTATATATTTATAAAATAATCTAGGATCACTTTCACATTTATTTACTATGTTCTTCTCATAGTTCATTTTAACTTCCCTAATTATGTTAACATATCTATTCCTCTCCTGTTTATATTTATTCCGATTACTCTCAGTGTTCCTTCTTCTTAATCTAGCCCAAGCTGCATCACGCCTACCCAAAGCTCTTTTGCATTTCAAATTAAACCAATCTTTCTGCTTAGTAAAATTTCCAGTTTTATATCTTGGGACAAACAGATTGGTTCCTACTCTATAAATTTCGAGGAATCTACTATATTTACCTTGTACGTCCTGTTCCTTCAAAATAAGATCCCAATCTACTCCCTCTAAATATCTTTTCAAGGATACATAATCAGCTTTACTATAATTTAATCTGTCATTTATGTAGCTATTGTCTAATCTATTGGCATTACTCGAGGTCAACTTCCATTTTAGTAATAGGTGATCACTTTTACCTACAGGACATAGATAGTTTATATCACTAATTTCGTGAGGATCCTTTGTAAAAATCAGATCGAGTTTAGAAGGTTCGTTATTACCCCTCATTCTTGTATTTTCCTTCACATGTTGTGCAAGTACATTTTCCGTAACCAACTCCACTAGCCGACTTCCCCAAGATCTCTGATTTGGCCCTGCATCTCCCGATTCCAAATCAACCTCACTACAGTTGAAATCTCCTACCAAGATCAATCGATTCTTCCTTAAAAGCAATCTTCTCAACGACTGAATCATATCCTCAACCATCTCCTCAAACTCCAGCTCCCTCCATGCTCTGGTCTTTGGTGGCATGTAAGCTACTGCTATGTCTAGCTTTTTTCCTTCTATATCATTGAGTTCAACTGCCATTATTTCTGCCTTGTCATTATTTAACTCCACTTGCTTTGCTGTCATAGGGTTCTTAACTAATACTGCCACTCCACCTCCCCTTTTTCCCTTTCTATCATATCTCCATATATTATATACTTCACTAAACACTATATTGCTGTCAAAGTCCTGGTTCAGCTTTGTCTCCGTCAAACAGACTATCTGTGGTTGATCCTTTCTTAATATATCATCCAATTCTACCATTTTACTGTTTATTCCATCTATATTAGTGTAGTAGCACAGTATATTGGAATCCTCCTCCTTGTTTCTCTTCCCTCCCTGCCTCCCATCAGGTTCACCTCCTCTTCCATCCCCTCCCTGACCTACCTCCACATTCCCTGCTAGTTCTATTCTCCTCCCCCCCCCCCCCCCCCCCCTCCACAATCTCCCGCCCCTCCCTCACCATCTCTCCGTCCTCGGGCTGATCCACTACCTGACTCACCGTCTCCATCCCCTGCTCCTCCCTCACCATCTCTCTGTCTTCGGTTTGATCCACTACCTGACTCACTGTGTCTATCTCCTGCTCCTCCCTCACTATCTCCTTGTCCCCGATTTGATCCACTACCTGACTCACTGTCTCCTTGTTCATTTCTCCTCGTATTTTCCGTTCTTTCTGACTCTGAGTGTACCACTTCTTTAGTTTCCCTTCCTTTACTCTCCAAAAAAAATCCTTTTCTCCTCATCTGACAATTTTCGATTTTCATCGTCAGCCCTTGCTTGAACTTCTCTCAACTTTTCCCTTTCCTCTATGCTTAAGTCCTTTTTCACCCTAATATGTTTCATTCCAGTACAACTATTTAGCCTCCAGCTTACAATGGTTAATGCTTCAACCACTGACCTAGATTTAAACTCTGCTTTTATCGGTCTCATCTCACCCTTTTTATATCTTCCTAGCCGTCTTACTTCGTCCAGTTCTCTCCCCCAATCACAGCCTTCGTCTAGACACTCCAATATTTTCTTTACTTTGTCCTCATCCCTTCCCCTTCTCTCCCTCATATCTGCTAAATGTTCTTCAATGTCTCCAAAAATTATTATGCTTTTACCTCTATCTACTGTTTCCCTCACTACCTTTTCCTTGCTCTTCAAAACCTGCACTACATTCTTCTCAAACTCTCTTTTCTCTTTTTCTCTCTCTTCCACCTGCTCCTTCATGATTTCTTCCAATGCATCCACCTTAGCATTCCCCACCCTTGTCCACTCATTTTTCTCCTCACTTATTACTCCCTTTACTTTCTCACTTAAATGGCCCTCATACTCCTTTAGCTGCTCCTTGAGTGCCATGTTCTCTGCCTCCAGCTCATCTACTTTCCTTATCACAGCATCTAGGTTAGCAATTAATGGCCCATCTGCAGTTGCTACTGAACTGGCTCCACATATTTCTGTCAGTGACTCCACCTTCACACCTATATCTCTCCTCCAATTCTCCATAACTCCCTTCCATCTTAACAGACCCATCATCTGTCTCTTCACCACAGTCAATTGATCCTCCACTTCATTACCCTCTGCCAGAAATCCCTCAAATTCATAGCTCTCTTCATCTCCCAATAAACTCTGCCTCCGTTGTTTGCCTTGGCCGGCCATTGTTTATATTTATGTAGCCTACAGTTAAAAATATACAAAACACTTAATAAAATTACAGTAAAATTAAACTACTACCTGGGATAAACCCAGGTAGCGCCGCCCCCGTTTGTGTCACCCTATCTTGAAAAAAGAACAAATGGAAAAAATAAATAGAAATGGGTGTTTGCGAGGTCACCACGAGCAGGTGGGGTACGACTTGATTACCTTCCTAAGAAGGTAACCCAACCGAGGTGTCGCAAGTACTAGGCAAAGATGAAATTGAAAACTTTAACCGTGTTTTGGGCCTTCAGCAGTAGCAGATACGTCACTCGGAAAACTAAACCTCATTGGTTACGATACTGCCACTGCGCAAAGCTATATGTCTGCTGGATACTGTACAGGTACTGTAATTTTTCTTGAATCTACGTTGTTAGTGATAGGGAAGTCTCCGTTTTCTCTGGTGGCTCGGACTCCCTCTTCCAATTCGGACATTTTCCTCTCTTAAGTCGGACATCTCGGATTTTCGGTCATCTCGGACTGGGTCTCCCCCCAATTAGTCCGAGATAGCGAGGGTTTACTGTATACTGTATACATAGTAAAACTCGCAGGAAAAATTAAACATTGGAACACCAAGCTTTCGTCTATTCTCTCTGAAGATGTCTTGAGAGAATAGACGAAAGCTTGGTGTTCCAATGTTTAATTTTTCCTGCAAGTTTTACTACATAATTTGATCACTAGTATTTGTGATTTAGTCTTCATATACTGTATATCTATACATATGTCTGGAGTCGGCCACCTCCAGCTATGGGGTATGTGCCTGTGTATATACTGTACATACATTTTCATTTATATTGTGCAGTTCCTGTTTTGGTTTGTTAATTTTGCAAGATTTACATATTAATTCCTTGTTCCAGGAACGTTTGCGGAGGAAGTAAGAAGAGCGTTCGTCGGCGGTGGACCACAGTTGCTCTCCACGGAATTCATCCACTCTTCCTCCGAGCGCTACAGACTTCACACCATAGCGGCCGGCAAGGTAACAATACATATATACATACAGTATGTATGTATGTTTATACTCAGGCACATACTGTATAGATCTCCCTCGATTTATGATTTGGTTACGTTCCTGAAACCCCGATCATAACTAGAAAAATTGTATAGTGAACCCTAAAATTATTGAGGTAAATGGGGATGCGTTCTGGGACCAGCCAAAACACAAACACAAACACCTAAAAACCTATAATAATATCGTAGATCAGGGCATCGGATAGTGAGGGAGACCTGTACATACAGTATCTTATGTATGTATGTATATACTCAGGCACATACCCCATAGCTAGGGGTGGCCGACTCCAGACAGAGCCTAAACAGAAACAACATAATTATAAAGTTCCAATTCTTAGGGTCTGAGACCACTTTCACGTTCCCTCGCCCCTTTTTTATGTCTCGACTAGTAGGTGAATTTTACAAGGGATTTGAGATTCCTAGCCTCCTGCCTCTGAAGTAGGAAAAGTAGTAGGCTACAGGAAAAGAGACAGGCAGAAACGGCTAAGGTTGGGTAAATGATGCCAAACCTCACTCACAGAATATAGTTACTTATTGATAGCCAAATAATGTTACCGTATCATAGTAACGGCTTTATACTGTACTGCAAGAGTTAATTGTACTTTTATTATTTCAGGTTCATCTGGAGCTGGGTATTATTCTCCGAGACTTTGAAAAATATGGTGTCATCTACTGAGTGCAAAAAAACTACTGTACTATTATTCATTGGGTTAAAAAATATGATGTTATCTACTGAGTGCAATTAACAGTAGTTGTACTACTTTTCATTCATGAAAAACTACCAGTAAATTTGTTTCTGCATCTAAAAATACAAAATGATATCTAGTATAATAGTAGTTGAAATGCAGTAAAGTTCTACCAGTAAATATTTTATCTGCATCTAAAAGTATAAGATGATGTTAAGGCGTTTACTAAGTGTTGTGGTGGTGTGCGTTATGGTGTTTGTGGTGCCGGGAACATGCCAGGACGCGGAGGAGATTGAAAACACCGACGCCGACACAGGAACCACCTCAGAAACTCCCTCCAACGATACCGACTACGTCCTGGACTCTCACTCACACTAACTAACACTCACACTCACTAACATATCAAACTACAGCTATTCACACAACACAATACCAGACATTTGGAAGCATGGTATCATCATCACATTCCCCAAACCCAACAAAGACCCCACGCTACCCTCCTCGCACCGCCCCATTACACTCCTTTGCTCCCCCTCCAAAGTCATGGAACGCCTAGTATTACAACTAATTACACCCGACCTACCCCTAGCTCCAACACAACATGGCTTTAGGCCACTGCACTCCACAAACACTCTTCTCACAGACCTTACACAAAGAGCTTTTGACGGCATCAACTCAGCTAGACCACCACACAGATCACTATTAGCCACACTCGACATTAGTAAAGCCTTCGATGCCATCCCACGCCACAACCTAACAAACAAAATCTACAACACAAACATGCACAACAACACAAAAAGGTGGCTGGCCAACTTCCTAGCAGGCAGATGTGCACACGTATCTTTTGCCGGTCAGTCATCTAAAATCAGAAACTTTCCAAACGGAGTCCCACAAGGATCCGTCCTATCGCCCGCACTCTTCAATCTGTACATGCACGATATAACTACACCCAATACTCCCCAAATAAACTTAGCCTCCTATGCAGATGACATAACACTCACATGCACACACCATGACCCAAGAAGAGCAACAGATCTCCTTCAACCCTATCTCAACACACTACATGGCTGGTGCACTACAAACAGACTTAATCTAGCCCCAGCCAAATCCACCGCAACCCTGCTCACAAGCTGGACAGGTGAACACGAATACATCCCTCAACTCACCATAAACAACACACCCCTAACACATACACACACACCCAAAATCCTAGGAGTAACATATGATACTCATATGACATTCAAACAGCACACCACAAGCATTAAAAAGAAACTGACACCCAAACTTAACGCCCTCAGGTCACTTGCTCACACAAAATTTGGACACAACAAAGAAACTACCACCACAGTATATAAACAATACATAAGATCAGTAATGGAATACGCAAGCCCAGCCTGGGCTTCTAACCTAGCTGAAACACATCATAAGACCTTACAGACTATTCAAAACAAAGCCCTGAAGATCATTACAGGCTGCACAGCTACTACACCCACAGATCATCTACATCAAGAAACAAAAATCCTCAAAGTCAAAGACCATCTGGACATGAGAGGCACTCAATTCCTGGCAGCAGCCTCCACGAACCAAGACCACCCACTAAACTACATGGCAACACATCCACAGACACCAAGAAATATCAAAACAACACCCAGCACACGGTATCACACACAATTATTGTCCTCTCTCCCTCCCTGCCCACCCCGAACCAACTTCCAGAAGCACATCCATACTCATATCTCTCGCCAATTCATCCACTCACTCACAGACAACACGCAGCTGCATGCACGACCTCCCGAAATCCATCCTTCCGAATCCTCCCTCCCTCGCGAGGACAGAGTCCACCTGGCCAGGCTGAGATGCGGACACCATCCAGCTCTCCTGAGCTATCAGAAGAGACTGGATGACTCCGTTGTCGACGCCTGCCCGGGATGTAACACAGCACCCCATACCATTAAACACATCATAGAAGACTGCATTTCACACAACCACTTACGCCAACAACACAACCTACACTCAATGAGAGCTCTGTGGGAAAGCCCGATCGTGGCCATGGCCTTCCTCAGGGACTCGGGGCTGTTCGGCCAGGCAGCTTAGGGAACAACAACAACAACAACAACAACAACGTCCTGGACTACACCGACGCCAACCAGACATCAATAGGGAATGGTACTGATGTTAATGGTACCAGTGACGCGCCTGTTGATACCACTACGACCATCCCTACTACCACTACCACCACCACCTCCGCCCTTCCCGCGTTTCGAGGAAAGTCTGTTTACCGTTGGGGATTTCTGTACCCGCGATCTCAAGGTTTGGTTTGTTTGTTTTGCTAGTTTTACATTTTAATTGTCCGTTTGATTATACTTGGTGCCAGTGACTGAGAAAATTATGACCCACTTTTATGGCAATAGTTCCAGCTGATTGACTTGTGTGACCGTGATTATTAATACTGTACTTTGTTGTATGTATGTATGTACAGTTTGCCGCACATATTCTATTCCGTTGGGGTCTTGATTTGGCAGAACTGCACCCACTTAACCAACCCCCCTCCCTCATTCCACCTCCTATTAATAAGAGGTGGAGTGAGGGAGGTGGGTAAAGCGCTGCCAAATCATGACCCCAACGGGATAGAATATGTGCGGCAAACTGTACAGTATATACTGTACTCATGCACATAGTCCATAGCTGGGGGTGGGCGACTCGAGAATATATAATTACAGCTAAGTGAAGATATTCCGGAATGTGAACATAAGGGGAGCTGCGCGTAGGGGTAAACCTAGAAAGACGTGGGGTCAGGTACTTGGGTCCAATCTCAAAATTATAATGTAAAATTTGCAAAATAAACAAACCAAAACAAAGAACCGTAATTTTCTCAGAGTTGCTGACACCGAGTATAGGTTGTCAGACCAGATATGAGTCTCATCTTTTTTGTCATTATTAATAATTATATATACAAAGATAAAATGATGTTTCACAGTTCATATTATATCTTTGAAAGTTAATGATTGATGAAGTAATTGTTGTCTCATTGTCAGGTTGGGTATTGTGACATCAACTGTTGCTGTGATGAAGATTGTAGTGATGATGATTGTTTGGTGTTCTCTCATTGTATTACCAGACCTCAGCCTATATTAGGTTAGTCTTTTCTGTAAAACAAGTATATTATGTGTATCTCTGTTTCACTCTCTCACACACTCACTCTCACTCTCCATCTCTCACTCACACCTTCATACTCTTTTGCTCAAGTATTCATATTCTTGCCTTATGTATATAAAATAAATCTACACAAGCTCTAAGCAATATTACTGATTAAGAATATAGCAAGATATGGTTAAGTGCGTGGAATTTTGGTGTGAGTATCCTAGGTTGGAATCCATGGAGTACCGCATGTATTCATTGTTTCATTAATTTCATGAATTAGGTACGGGTATATTTGTAAGTTAATTGGTGGGTTGGTGATAATATGAATCTTTCTGTTATTCCTCAGACAGCGGTTATTGTTACCAGCGTGAGACAGTATGGAGTAGTAACATTGAGTAACTAAGTCAGTGGTTCTGGATGGTGCGTTGTGTATTATTACTGACGACATACCTCATCGCAACACTTATACTCCGGTTAAGGTGGGTCATAATTTTTCATATTATCTCTCTCTATATACTGTATATACTGTAACTGTCTCGATAGCCTAATGCTTAGTGTGCGGAATTTCAGTGTGAGTATCCTAGGATCGAGTCCTTGTATTTATTACTTTCATTGATTTCACTAGTTAGGTTTATTTGTAAATTAATTGGTGAGTTGGTGAAAACAAATATGAATATACAGTATATATATATATTGTACAATTCACTTACTAGACGAGACAGAGAAAGGGGCGAGGGAACGCGAAAGTGGTCCCCGACTCTAAGAATTGGAACTTTAAATGTTGTTTCTCTTCAGTCTCTGTTTTGAGTCGGCCACCCCCAGCTGTGGGGTATCTGCCTTAGTATATACAGTACATACATGCATCTGTGCTTATTGCTAACCCAGAATTCTACACTGCCATATTTTCAGGAAGTAAGATCTCTACCAGACTATAAAAAATATAATTAAAGCGAGGCAGCACCCTTACCTACTTTTACTACCAACCAAGTATTATATATAAGGAAAGAGAGGTACTATAGTATTTATTTTATGTTCTTATAGCCAACCTATTACTATATTTTCAGGGAGCAAGATCTGTAGAGGACTATAAGAAACTGGACATTAAAGATAGGAAATTCCCCTACCAATACTACAAAAAATAATAGAAAGGTAGTATATATTTTATCTGTTCTCATAGCCAACCCATTACTATATTTTCAGGGAGCAAGATCTGTAGAGGACTATAATAAATTGGACATTAACCCGGCAACTGCTGGATGACTCTTAAGAGTTTCCCCGGGCGACTGCTGGAAGACTCTTAAGAGTCTGGGGGAGAAAAAAAATCCATTTAAACCCCCCCCCCCCCCCCCCCAAATCTTTGTGTTTTTTTTTTTTTTTTTTTTTGCCCCTGGGCCATGCCAAATATCACTCCTCCACCTCCCCTCCTTCCCCACTTTCCTCATCTCCTTCAGTTATCACCTATTTTCCCTGTTATTCCCTTATTATGTGGTCTATTTTCGTGCTAACATTAGCGAGTTGGTAGCAGGGCGTTGTCATCACTGTTACCAAACGTGGGAAAGAGCGAGAGAGAGACTATCTCTCCAGACAAGGGGAGGAGGGTTGCCTCAGCCATACATTATGTAACTCCCGGCCTGTATCGCCGATTTTGACCATCCAAACGCTGTTTCCACTTGTTTTATTGATGTAACAGGTTAATACCTTTATAATCAACCTATAATAGGCGCATATGGATAAGTATTAATGCTATTTATGGTAAAATAACGATGTTAGTGATGGGAACAGCTCAAATACGTCAGCACAGGAGTGTGGTGTCTCATACCCCCCATGCGCACTTCTTAGGTTAAAGAAAGGCAATACCCCTGGCAGCACAACCCACACCACAGTCGAAGGTTTACGGAAGAAACATACACCGCCGGTCAGCCTGTGTGGGCCGTGGACGCCGAGGGGGAACTCTTTGTTATAGGTATGTCTGAGTCATTAACCACTTCTGTACCGGCGACGTCTTTTTAATTATATTCTTGCTCATATTCAACGATTTTATTCAGTTTTCAAAAGGGCCTCCAGCAATTACCAGGCTTCAAACTATCTCACTTAACCATTTTTAGTAACACAGATCATTCTTAAACTTCATAAAATCATTTAAATATAGATAGAATGAGGGAGAACTCTTTGTTATAGGTATGTGTGAGTCAGTGTTGTTGTTGTCGTTCCCTAGGCTGCCTGGCGGAACAGCCTCTAGTCCCTAAGGAAGGCCATGGCCGAAATAGAGCTTTCCCACAGGGCTCTCAAGGAGTGTAGATTGTTGTTGTTGTTGTTGTTGTTCCCTAA
The DNA here is from genome assembly GCA_037953745.1 of Lithodes maja. Taxonomy (NCBI): domain Eukaryota; kingdom Metazoa; phylum Arthropoda; class Malacostraca; order Decapoda; family Lithodidae; genus Lithodes; species Lithodes maja. Next base: position 101,698 of record JBAKBP010003385.1, read on the forward strand.
GCTGCCTGGCCGAACAGCCCCGAGTCCCTGAGGAACGCCATGGCCACGATCGGGCTTTCCCACAGAGCTCTCATTGAGTGTAGGTTGTGTTGTTGGCGTAAGTGGTTGTGTGAAATGCAGTCTTCTATGATGTGTTTAATGGTATGGGGTGCTGTGTTACATCCCGGGCAGGCGTCGACAACGGAGTCATCCAGTCTCTTCTGATAGCTCAGGAGAGCTGGATGGTGTCCGCATCTCAGCCTGGCCAGGTGGACTCTGTCCTCGCGAGGGAGGGAGGATTCGGAAGGATGGATTTCAGGAGGTCGTGCATGCAGCTGCGTGTTGTCTGTGAGTGAGTGGATGGATTGGCGAGAGATATGAGTATGGATGTGCTTCTGGAAGTTGGTTCGGGGTGGGCAGGGAGGGAGAGAGGACAATAATTGTGTGTGATACCGTGTGCTGGGTGTTGTTTTGATATTTCTTGGTGTCTGTGGATGTGTTGCCATGTAGTTTAGTGGGTGGTCTTGGTTCGTGGAGGCTGCTGCCAGGAATTGAGTGCCTCTCATGTCCAGATGGTCTTTGACTTTGAGGATTTTTGTTTCTTGATGTAGATGATCTGTGGGTGTAGTAGCTGTGCAGCCTGTAATGATCTTCAGGGCTTTGTTTTGAATAGTCTGTAAGGTCTTATGATGTGTTTCAGCTAGGTTAGAAGCCCAGGCTGGGCTTGCGTATTCCATTACTGATCTTATGTATTGTTTATATACTGTGGTGGTAGTTTCTTTGTTGTGTCCAAATTTTGTGTGAGCAAGTGACCTGAGGGCGTTAAGTCTGGGTGTCAGTTTCTTTTTAATGCTTGTGGTGTGCTGTTTGAATGTCATATGAGTATCATATGTTACTCCTAGGATTTTGGGTGTGTAGATTGTTGTTGGCGTAAGTGATGGTGTGGAATGCAGTCTTCTATGATGTGTTTAATAGTATGGGGTGCTGTGAGGCAGTAATTTCTATGTGGTGGTTTTTTGTTTTTATATTTCTTTTTGCTAAATTGTTATTTCCACATAGTGATTTTGATAAGTTCTTTTGTCTTTATGTTGTGTCGTTCCTGTTTTGGTTTGTTTATTTTGCAAGTTTTACATTATAACAAAATGTAACATAAAGAGAGCTGCAACAGGCAGTTGCGGTTGGTAGAGCACTGGCTTGCAAACTGAGAGGTTGAGGGTTTGAGTCTGGGGTCAGCCAATGTGTGTTATTGACAGACAACAGTGTTGTTGGTGGATGGTGGTGGTCTAGCAATCTGTGGTAACTGTCCACTGAAGTTCCTCAAACATCAGGGTATCCACCCTAGCCCACCTCTTGAGCAGGGAGTGCATGCTGGTAAAAAACTGCACTATTATTATTAGGCTTTTGTATCTCTCTTCCCTAAATTCACTACAGGTCTCCCTCACTATCCGATGCCCCGATTTTGATATTATTATTGGTTTTTAGGTGTTTGTGTTTGTGTTTGGGTTTTGGCTGGTCTGAGAACGCACCCCTATTTATTCCATTAATTTTAAGGTTTGCTATACGATTTTTCTATTTAAGATCTGGTTTTCAGGAACTTAACCCAATTGTGAATCGAGGGAGACTTGTAGTTTCATCTGTCTCGCATGAAATATTCGGCTAAGAAATAATAACCTAACAAATTATCCTCTATCACAGGTCTTCCCAGTTCAGTGATTGGCTCTACGTGCGAGACAACAGAATCTCTACGCTACCTGGAGAGTTCCGAGTGGTCCTGTACGCGAGAGGTTCCTTCGCTTCCCCAGGACTGCCAGAGTGACCCATATCTAAACGCAGCTACTTTTCTGACGTTCGTTGTGGTTGCCGATCCCAGAGTCTTATTTCAGGTACTACTGTATTTGTTTTGTGGTTTTTTATTTCATATTATTGTTTTGCTAAATCTTCAATATGTTATTTCCACTAATTATTTTGATAAGATAAATGTTTTTGTCTTTATATTGTGCGATTTCTGGTTTTGGTTTGTTTGTTTTGCAGATATTACATATTAAGTTCCCCTGTATCTTTGTTTATGTACATGATGCAGTACCATCATCATCAATCTGATGCACCCCGCTTTCAGAGGAAGCGCCCCAAAAGGGATGGCCATGGCAGAAACTGCCTCCAGGTTCCCAGACATGCCTCTACCGACCCATTCCACAGTACCATTTCCACTAAGTGGATTATGACCCTTAGCACTGAAGGAACAGACCCAGAGCAGTCCCTCACCCGGATGGCAGTTCCATCACTGTTTTGCTATTTTATTTACCCCAGTGGGGCCCTGGCTGGAAGCATACTAAGGTAATACTAATGTTCTGAAGATAGGAACCAATGGTCCACTGATACAGTACCCCATTACATGTATGTATGTACTCTGGCACTTACCCCATTTTTCCTCTTTCCTTTTTTTTTTTTTTTTTATTTAACTTTACCTTTATTAACCCGTGGAGCCCCGGCTAGTTTTGTAATGTTTGCGCACCAGAACCCGGCCGGTTTTCAAAAAATGGTTTTATTCCAGAAACAATAGCGAATGGGTTAGGAATGAAGGAAAAACCACGAAAAACCGCTCAAAAAGCTTAAAAAATGGTCCTACAGAGCCCCCGAAAACGGATTTTATAAGAGTAAAAAATTGAAGGCAATTATCCCAAAAAAACAGGTTATTGCGCGCTCGCGCGCACGCACGTGGACTTTGAGAGTTTTCAACCATCGGCACGGTTGCGTGGGATACGTATACAGTTCCCATACAAATCTGAGCCCTCTTGAGTGGCTACACCTGAGGTTACGGTCGGCGCAATTAGGGTGACGCGTCAGGCGCGTCTCTGGGGCTGTGCGTTACATACATCGCCGACGCGTCAGACGCGTCGCTGGGGCTGGACGGGTTAAAATAACTAATAGTGTTTTGTTTTGTATACCCCAGAACATAAGTGGTAATGACAGTGTTTTGTATACCCCAGAACATAAGTGGTAATGACAGTGTTTTGTATACCCCAGAACATAAGTGGTAATGACAGTGTTTTGTATACCCCAGAACATAAGTGGTAATGACAGTGTTTTGTATACTCCAGAACATAAGTGGTAATGACAGTGTTTTGTATACTCCAGAACATAAGTGGTAATGACTGTTTTGTATACCCCAGAACATAAGTGGTAATGACAGTGTTTTGTATACCCCAGAACATAAGTGGTAATGACAGTGTTTTGTATACTCCAGAACATAAGTGGTAATGACAGTGTTTTGTATACTCCAGAACATAAGTGGTAATGACAGTGTTTTGTATACCCCAGAACATAAGTGGTAATGACAGTGTTTTGTATACTCCAGAACATAAGTGGTAATGACAGTGTTTTGTATACTCCAGAACATAAGTGGTAATGACAGTGTTTTGTATACCCCAGAACATAAGTGGTAATGACAGTGTTTTGTATACCCCAGAACATAAGTGGTAATGACAGTGTTTTGTATACTCCAGAACATAAGTGGTAATGACAGTGTTTTGTATACCCCAGAACATAAGTGGTAATGACAGTGTTTTGTATACTCCAGAACATAAGTGGTAATGACTTTGTTTTGTATACTCCAGAACATAAGTGGTAATGACAGTGAAGAAGAACCAACGACCACAGAGCTCCCGTCAACAACCGACTCCTTCCTTAACACAGAGACCATCACCACCGACTTCCCTCTCAACGTTCCCAGCGGAGAACTCGAATCGCAGAAGCTGGAGAGAGGACACATGGACTCGCAGGTCTTGGCCAAAAGCGGAAAGGATGATCTCGTGTCGGAATCTCGAGCCTTGCAGATTTCGGCCATAAGTGAGATATTGAGGGCTAAGCTGATGTCTAGCATAAATGAAAAGGCCTTAGTACCTTTAAAGATATTCCTGTGTAGCAGTGAAGACGATAACTGCACCGAAACGAGCGTCGGAAATCTCCCCAAGCCAGCGTACGAAGGCTACGTGTGTGGCAATGTGGTTAAGAGCGTTCGTTTGATCTTCACGCATAACGGTAGTCTAGGGATCACTGAGGTTCGAGCCCACATCCGCCTCACCGATCTACCAGCAGACGGCGGGTGCCCAATCCCAAAAGGGGTTGAAATAGGGGAGCTATCCCCCCGCCAAAGGCGGCTTTCTAGGGCCTTTCCTAGCTGATGCCGAGAGGATTGGGTTCTAGTCATGTGGTGATGGGCTGGTCTATCAGAGTGAGAGCTGAGCGATCTCTGCCATACCCATAGCTTACTCTGACTGTTCCTTTTACTTATATATTTTCTAGATCTCAAGTGATGGCGTCTCTTCCGTGGATTGACCTCCCAATCTACCAAGATTGGAAGCTAAAGTGTCACATTCTTCCTTTGCCCCTCAACTTTCTCTTCATAATTGCTGAGGGGCACAGGGCCCTGGGTTGGGCTTTGGTTTCCTGGGCGTTTCCACACCCTCCTCAGCTCCCTGCCATGGAGTGGCTTTGGTCACCCAGGCTTTATTGTGGTCGGCAGGGAGGGTTCTGTTGGGGCGCTTGGTTATGGCCTTGGCCTTGCTCGGGGCCTTGGGGCTGTTTGGCCAGGCAGCTTGGGGAACAACAACAACAACAACAACCAGCAGACAGGACAGACTATTTGCGCCAGACGTTCGGGAGTGAGTTTGTGTGGGCATCGGAGCTTGAGGGTGGGGCGGTGTTTGTGAGGAGTGGACGGCCCGGGTACATCACAGGGAAGCCTCTCGTTATGGGGACACTGGTTGGGAATATTACTGAGGATGGTGAGTTGTGAATAAAGATTTTGTTTTTAATTGATTTTGCTATACCTGTAATATTATAGATACATACATACACAAATTTAAAGACTGAGTGCTCCACACAAAACACAGTTCCGGTCTCACGTCCTAATGGCGGTGTTCCAGGCAACCTTGTTAAGATTAGGTTAGGTTATGTAGAGCAGATTAACCAGACCACTGAGCTCCATACGGAATTCTGCCTCACTTGTCAGGGTCTTTGATTTAATGGACTATGAAATTAAAAACACAAAATCTATCTATCTATATATTGTACTCCTGCACATTCCCCATTTTTTTTTTTTTTTTTTTTTTAGCTGGGGGTGGCCAACTTGACACAAAATGCAAGAAGTAAATGCATTTTGACTGTACTGCATACATCATTCCTTCTTTCAACCCCCTACAGATCAGAGACAAGAGGCCATATCCCTCAACACCGACCCCAAATATTGGCTGACCTTACTCTCAGGGGTGGGGGGGGGGGGGGGGGGGAGGGGAGGGGGAGAGGGAGGGTGTGTGTGACCGTCGAACCCAGGTCAACTTTGGAGAGTCAGTGAGGTCAGGGTGTGTTGTGGCCGTGACCCCGAAGGACCTGACCAATTGTGAAGGACTGCAAAGTAGATTTCTGCACCTCCTGTTGGGACCCACGTTGGCGGAAGCAGGTATTTGCAACAACACTAAAGTCACCGTTATTAATATGTAGAACTTGCAAAACAAACAAACCAAAACCGTATGTATGTATATACTCAGGCACATACCCCATAGCGGGTGGTGGCCGACTCGAGACAAAGCCTGAACAGGGACAACACAACACAAAAAACAAAATACAAATTCACACACATCTAGGTCGCCCAGGAGAAGACCCATAGACCAAGGATCACTATGGGCCTCCAGCACTGCCCCAGCCATTGTCACTGGTAGTAAGTCTAATAAACTCACCACGTGTATGAAGCCATAGCCCTCCTGGTTCTTCAAAAGAGAACTAAGATGGTTTCCTTATTCTATGTCAGAGCGTAGTACAGTGGTAGCGCGGGAGGCTAGTGCCTACTGACCCGGGTTCGAAACCCCAGATATTTTCAGAGGCACAATTCCCTTCTCACCCAGCATTTAAAAATTTATTATTGTTTGAGTGTAGAGGCTAAGAGTGGTATTCTTAAGCATTTTTTTTCCCTTCGCAGCGCCGAAAGAATATTATGGGAATGAGTGTTGTTTATAGAGATTAGACGGAGTATCACTCCCATTTCTGAAGCTAGCGTTATTTGTCAAGCTATTTCGTCCAATAATGGCGCTGCGAAGGGATTTTTTTTTTTTAAGAATACCACTAAGGGAGCACCTATTACCCCACAGATTTGAGTATGGTGAGAGTGGCGAGCTACGGAGACTCTAGTGTAAACAACGCTGGTGATTGGCTGCCTATACTGACTACAGAGGTTCCTAGAACTGTATCAGGTAATGGAGACAGAATGAGGGATGGACAGGGAGAGAGAGATAAAGATGAACTTAAGTAATGAGGGATGGACAGGGAGAGAGAGAGAGAGATAAAGAGGGACTTAAGTACAGTATTTTGTATAGTAGAGTGAAAAAGGATGTAGTTGAGAGAGTAATAGGAGAAATGACAGAAAATGATTTAGAAATGTGCAGTACATTAAATAGTCAATTTCTTTCCGTTTTCACTAATGAAAATTTGGCATAGTTTCCAGAAGTCCGTAAGGTATATAGCGATAGTATAGAAAATAGGTTAAGTACGGTTACTATAAGTAGAAATGATGTGCTTAAGGAAATTGACAGACTGAAACCTCATAAATCGCCTGGTCCTGATGAGGTATATGCTAGAGTATTAAAAGAATGTAGGGATGAGTTAAGTTACCCATTAACATTTTTATTTAACAAGTCATTGGAGACAGGTATAGTTCCAGAAGCTTGGAAGCTTGCAAACGTAGTTCCGATCTTCAAAAAAGGTGACAAATCAATAGCATCCAATTACCGTCCCATTAGTCTTACATCAATCATAGGAAAGCTACTAGAGTCAATTATTGCTAGTAAAATTAGAAACCACTTAGATACATTTAATTTAATAAATTCTTCTCAGCATGGATTCACTCAGGGACGTTCTTGCCTTACTAATTTGCTTAGTTTTTTCTCAGAGGTATATGAAGAAGTAGATAATGACAAGTCATATGATATAATATATTTAGATTTCAGTAAAGCTTTCGACAGAGTCCCCCATGAGAGATTGATGAGAAAGGTTGAGGCGCATGGAATAGGTGGGGCGTTGTTGGGATGGATTAGGTCATGGCTAATTGGTAGGAAGCAGAGAGTCAGCATAAATAGTACGAAGTCAGAATGGGGAGCAGTCAAAAGTGGTGTCCCCCAGGGATCTGTATTAGGTCCTCTGTTGTTTGTTATATACCTGTACATAAATGACCTTGATTTAGGTATAACTAGTAGGATAAGTAAATTTGCAGACGATACCAAAATGGGGAGAACAATTGATTCAGATAGAGATATAGAGTGCCTCCAAAGGGATCTAGATACCTTACACGAATGGTCAGTAAATTGGCAGATGAAGTTTAACATTGACAAATGCAAGGTATTAAAGATAGGGAAGATGCATACAAATGTTAAATATAAACTAGCTAATGTGGAATTAGAAAACTCGAATTGTGAGAAAGATCTAGGTGTGTTTGTTAGCAATGATTTGAAGCCTAGACAACAGTGTATAAGCGTTCGAAACAAGGCAAACAAGATTCTCGGGTTCATCTCAAGGAGTGTGAGTAACAGAACTGCTGATGTTATCTTAAAACTTTACTTGTCATTAGTGAGACCCCATATGGATTATGCTGTTCAATTTTGGTGTCCTTATTACAGAATGGACATAGATTCATTGGAGAGAGTACAACGTAGAATGACAAAAATGATCCATAATATTAGAAATCTTCCGTATAAAGAAAGGTTGAAGAAATTAGGCTTACATTCGTTAGAGAGACGCAGAGTTAGAGGGGATATGATAGAGGTGTTCAAGTGGGTTAGTGGGATTAACAAGGGGGACATGACAAATGTACTAAAGCTCAGTGATAGCGAAAGAACTCGTACCAATGGTTTCAAATTAGATAAATTTCGTTTCAGAAAAGATATAGGCAAATATTGGTTTGGTAACAGAGTTGTAGATGGGTGGAATGGACTACCAAGTGCTATAGTGGGATTAAAAACGATAGGGAGCTTTAAGATAAAATTGGATAAGCATATGGACGAGAAGGGTTGGGAGTGAAGGGGAACAGCCGGGTTGGGCCAATCAGCGCTCTGCAGACCCCCGTAATCCTGCGTTAATCTCTAACCGTTTTGGTAAGATGATCCTCAGGGTATTAGAGTGTTGAGCCTATAATTGGGCTTTGTAATTGGGGTTGTGTGGGACAGGGATCTGCCTTGCTTAGGCCAATCGGCTTTCTGCAGACTCCCATTTTCTTATGTTCTTATGTTCTAATGTTTTACTTCTTATTAGTGATACTGTATTAGCTTTTTATACTCTTACTATATACTTGTATATATGTACAGTATGTATATACTCAGGCACATACCCCATAGCGGGGGGGGGGGGGGGGGTGCGCCACTATATACTTACTACAGTATATTCTTATTAACCCGGGAGCTGCGGGAAGACTCTCCTGAGTAAGTAAAATTAAAAATCAAATTTTGACATCGAAAAAAAAAAAAAAAAATTATTTTTATTTTTTTATTTTTTTATTTTTGTTTGGCCCCTGGGCCATGCAAAATCTCAGTCCTCTACCTCCCCTCCTTCCCCACTTTCCTCCTATCCCTTAGTTATCACCTATTTTCCCTATTATTCCCTTATTCTGAGGTATATTTTCGTGCTAACATTAGCGAGTTGCAAGCAGGGTGTTGTCATCACTGATAGCAATCGAGTGCAAGAGAGAGAGAGAGAGAGTATCGATCGACTGTGTCGCAGTGGCCTTGGGGAAAATTGGCGGGAAGGTAGCTTGCCTCACCCATACATTATACAACTCACGGGCTATATCTCCGATTTTGACCATCCAAACGCTGTTTTCACTCGTTTTATTGTTGTTTCAGGTTAATACCTTTACAATCAACCCATAATAGGCGCATATGGATAATTATTAATGCTATTAATGGTACAATGAATATTTTAGTGACGAAAAACCTCAAATACGTCAGCACAGGGGGAGGTTTTCAATTACCCCCGTGCACACTTCAGAGGTTAATGGCCACAGGTCTTAGAGCACTCGCCTGCAATCCATGAGGTTGACGGTTCGAGTTTCGGGCCAGCCAGTGTGCTATTTGCTGACACCAGTGCTGTTGGTGAATGGTACGGTCTAGCAATCTGTGGCAACTGTTCACTGAAGTCCCTGATCATCAGGGCATCCACCTTAGCCCAGCCATTCAGCAGGGAGAGCATGGTGGCAATGTTTTTTTTTGTATTCTTTGGTAGGGGGATATAGATTGGTAGTTAGATCAATAGATAGATATTTAAAGTAATGTATACAATTAAACAGCTGTGGTCTTTCCTCTCATGCCAGATGGGACGTAGACAAACCTCGGGTGTTGTGACCTGACCCTCTCACTACACGTGGAGGTGGCCTACAGCTTACAGGGGGCTCTTCCAAACCCTCAGGCGAAGGTCGTGGGGGTTGTCTTGCGCTACGGGGGACCTCAGAGTATTGAATTCCCTTGCAGTAACGCCTTAAACTGTAACCGTATGCCTTGTAGCGCCTTGAATTGTAACCGTATGCCTTGTATTTTGCCGGAGTGCCTTGCAGTGAGTCGGAATGTTGAGTTGGTGTCGTCCGTATCGTTCATTGACGTGACGCGACCGGCCCAAGCAGCTTATGCCAGTCCACCCTCCCTGGATCATGGATGCCTATACCCCTTTGAAAGGACATTAGCCTAACCTAACAACTTTACCTAACCTATGCTAGTATTATGGGTGGGGGCTGCCGCCCCCACACCCCCGCTATTTGACATCTTCGACAGATTTTTGGTGTACAGTATTTTTCTGTGAAATCGGGTTTTTTCAAGTGTCGATAACGAAATTCCTCCATGCGGACTATAATGAGAAAAACATGGCGAATCTATTGGTCCGTATTTTCCCTAATCAATTGTTTCTAATAAGGTGGATGTAGTGTCCTTGAAGATTATAAAAAAAAATATAACTTCATCTATTGTTTTTTATATTGCAAGGTAATTATGGTTTATTATATGAAACTTGGAACTGCTGAACGCCTTCACCACCATTACGTAATTTGTTCTCGTATTCTGCTTACCATTAGACGATCAATTTTCTTTAGTTTGTAAATACCTATACGACTCAAATGGATCAATACGAACTTGATAAACCCTCTGAATAACAAAGATCCTTCTTAACCCTTTGGCTTCGGCTATTTTGGGGCTATTTAGGGCATATTCAGGCACTCCTGAATGATAAATCAAGCCTCTGCATTAAATGAAGTGTATTCTGCCAAAAACTAGGCGAAAATAGCTTCAAAATGACACCAGAACGGACCGTGTATGTGGTCTGTTTCACCCGCAGTGGTCCCAGTGAAACGCGGGAACCCCGCTATTATGTAACACTCGCTCGCTTGGCTACACTGGTGAGAGAGACAGAGAGAGAGACTCGCCCGAGACACAGCCTAGCTCAGTGAGCCGCTCTGAGGGTCGGAGGTGGGCCCCTCACGCTCCCACCCACTGACACTCGATTTTTACGTTTTTTACAGGCTTTTAAAGCCTGGAAATTGCTGTAACTTGCCAAAACATTCCATAACGTCACCCGCAGCTAAAGGGTTAAACTGCATAAAATTGTCTAATTTTAGCCATAGTCCAAGGTAAAGAAGCGATATAATGCTGAAGGAGTTGACGAACCACCGTATGAAAATATTGCATGGGTACCGAGTCAATAGAAAACCTCGAATCAATATGGAAGAGCTTCGAACTTGAAATCTGCTAATTTAATCTATAATAATTAACCTTACGTATTACACAGATATTTCTTAAGCTATATAAAATCGTCGAATGATAACCTGAATAAAAAATTATACTCCAAGACGCTTATATATATTTTATAACCCCTTGGGAAGCTTAGATGGACCTTCGAAATGCTAATATTAAGTAAAGAATTAATAAACTTCGGATCAATATGAAGAACTTCGAACCTTCTTATTTTTCAGCTTAAACCTATCGCAATTAACTAAGTAATTCATAGATACTTCCTAAACTAAATATAATTGTCGAATGATAGTCTGAATAAATATTTAATGTATGTAGTATATACATTAATTTTAGTTTTAGCACAATAGGATAAACCCATTTAAATCCATATCGAACCCAAGCGAGACAATGACATTGTAATGTTTTATTTTATCCCCAGATGGTTCAATACGAATGACACATTCTGGCAAATATTAGACGATTTTATTCAGCTTAGGAAGGACGTCTATCCATTAAAAGGCTACAGACTATCTCAATCCTTTTAGCGGCTATATATCCTTCCTAAGCTTCGTAAAATCGTCTATATGTGGCTGAAACAAAATATAATAGACGTCACCGGTACAGAAAGGGTCAAAGACTCGGTTATTCAAATGGGTGTGGCCTTATTTATGTTAACGACTGTGCAATCGCCTGCGCAAATAGGCATAAAACTATCTTGATTAAACCATTGATTTCCATAGGCCTTTCCTAAGCTAAACAAAATACAATACATAATTAACCTAACAAGTGCGCATGCATGGGGGTAATTGAAAACGTCCCCCTGTGCTGACGTATTTGAGGTGTTTCCGTCACTAAAATATTCATTGTACCATTAATAGCATTAATAATTATCCATATGCGCCTATTATGGGTTGATTATAAAGGTATTAACCTTATGGGTTGATTATAAAGGTATTAACCTGAAACAACAATAAAACGAGTGAAAACAGCGTTTGGATGGTCAAAATCGGAGATATAGCCCGCGAGTTGTATAATGTATGGGTGAGGCAAGCTACTTTCCCGCCAATTTCCCCCAAGGCCACTGAGACACAGTCGATCGATACTCTCTCTCTCTCTCTTGCACTCGCTTGCCATCAGTGATGACAACACCCTGCTTGCAACTCGCTAATGTTAGCACGAAAATATACCTCAGAATAAGGGAATAATAGGGAAAATAGGTGATAACTGAAGGATAGGAGGAAAGTGGGGAAGGAGGGGAGGTAGAGGACTGAGATTTTGCATGGCCCAGGGGCCAAAACAAAATAAAAAAATACAAAAATAATTTTTTTTTTTTTTTTTTTTTTTTTTTTCGATGTCAAAAGTTGATTTTTTATTTTACTTACTCACAAAAGTCTTCCCGCAGTCCGCCGGGGGAACTCTTAAGAGTCTCCCCGCAGCTCCCGGGTTAAGAGTCGATTCTGAATAAAATACGATGAATCTTCAGAGTATTAGTCGGAATGCGGGAAAGGATTCGACCAAGGGTGTTCGAAATGTGTATGTAAAAAGAGATCGATAATGCTTCGACCATTAAGGCGGTTCGAATTATAGAAGAACAAAGAGAATGCTTCACCCAAAGGAGTTCGAATTTTTAAGATCAAAGAGACTGATTCGACCCAAGGCTGTTCGAATCTCCTAAAAACAGCGAATCAATCTTATCTCGATTCTCAATCCGAGGCAAGGACGACTGGACTGGAGAAAGGGGTTAGTGTCTTCCAGGATTGCGAACGGTGAAGGTGAGGTTAGAAAGTGCTCCAGCGATATTAGTTGCGTATATTTTATGGCCGGTTACTCTTGTTGAATCGTTCTTGGGAGTTTTACTAAGCTAATATTTGTGGACTTAGACTTTCATACAGTGTTCGCTCTTGCATTTCTTTGTTAACCCGGGAGCTGCGGGGAGACTCTTAAGAGTTCCCCCGGCGGACTGCGGGAAGACTCTTGAGAGTAAGTAAAATAAAAAATCAACTTTTGACATGGAAAAAAATTATTTTTATATTTTTATTTTTTTATTTTTTTATTTTTTTTTGGCCCCTGGGCCATGCAAAATCTCAGTCCTCTACCTCCCCTCCTTCCCCACTTTCCTCCTCTCCTTCAGTTATCACCTATTTTCCCTATTATTCCCTTATTCTGAGGTATATTTTCGTGCTAACATTAGCGAGTTGCAAGCAGGGTGTTGTCATCACTGATGGCAAGCGAGTGCAAGAGAGATCGAGAGAGTATCGATCGACTGTGTCTCAGTGGCCTTGGGGGAAATTGGCGGGAAAGCAGTTTGCCTCACCCATACATTATACAACTCGCGGGCTATATCTCCGATTTTGACCATCCAAACGCTGTTTTCACTCGTGTTATTGTTGTTTCAGGTTAATACCTTTATAATCAACCCATTAAAATGTAAAACTTGCAAACTAAACAAACCAAAATTGGGACAAGGGACAATATAAAGTCAAATTAAATTATCAAAATCGCTATGTGGAAACAACGCTTACTAAAATGAAAATTATTAAATAAAAGAACACAATCCACCACATAGGGTGTACATTACTACATGAGCAAGTTAATCTGTTTCCCAAGCAAACTAATCGCACATATAACTACGCACTATCGTCACGTTAAAGGAAGTAGTCAAGTTTGGGTAGTCCGGGACGTTCTGGCAAATTTTACTAAACTCTGCATGAATAAAGAAACTAAATGTTAAATGTCAAAATATTATTTAAAATCAAATTTGCAACATGACAAGACATTAACAATAGTACAAAATACAAATATTGATAAGATATCTATACTATTACAAAATAATATATAAAATACAGTACAGCACTCACTAACGATAGTGCTATCGGGTAGGTACCTGTAAGCATAGCATGCCTCAAGTGACCCCTATCAATAACTACCCTACAAATAACCTACATTTATAGCACAAATAAACTAAGGAAATCGCAAAAGTAAGCAATTGATACTATCGACAATGAATACATATAATATAAAGACAAATAATTGCAAAATATGAAGTAACAACAGATTTAAACAAAGTACTCTTTTAACAAGAACAATAAATTTAAAAAATCATCAATATTAATATTAATAATAGAAAAAGAAAAAGATAAACAATAAATACAGACAAAAAACAATAAATACAGACAAAAAGTAAGCAGAGGTTATACAAGAAACTTCAAGTTAAAAAGGCTTGATTAAAATTATTGATGTCAAATTTTAGAATACAGTCACAATAATTGACCCTAAAAAGATTAAATTTATGGAACAATTTACTTGCCTCAAAACCTCTGTCCACTAAGAGTCTGTATAGTAACCTAGCTCTAGCCCAAAAGTCATCTACTTTAGTGCAGATTTTACAAAATCTTATTAATTGGGAATAAAAACAATTATAAGTTATTTTACTATCGATATTACTACTAGGGAAAGGAAAGTTTATTACGTTAAAATTAAAATCATCAACTTTGTGATATACTTTAAGTATGCACTGTTCATTAACAATCTCTATATTTATATCAAGAAAATTTTCAACTTTATAATTTACGTTACATTGTGTGAGGGGAATAGAATTAGGGTAAATAAGTTTAGCAACTTGATTAAAATTTAACAAATTGCAAACAAGAATATCATCAATATATCTACTATTATTACTTAACAGTTTAGCAAGTGCTAATTTTTCTGGGATTTTATTTTTCTTGCTACTGTCAACTAAGTCTTTTATATATTTAAATTCTAAAGCAAGCAAGAATAAGTCTGCAATTAAAGGGCTAGCATTTCCACCCATAGGAATTCCTAATATTTGTTTGAAAATGTACGGGCCGAATCTAACATAAGTATTGAAAAGGAGGAATTTAAGGGCATCTTTAAGTTTAGTTCTATCAAAATATACAGAACTAGTGGGAGTAGAGCTAAGTGATGCATTATTAAAATATGTATAAACATTTATGAAATAATTACCATTCCTAACGAACCTGTCAAAGTGCAAATCTATAATAAAGCAAAGCTCTGAATATACTAAATCTAAAGGCAAATTGGTATACAAAGTTGAAAAGTCGAAGCTATGTACCGAGGTAACTTTCGGCATGGTATTTATTTTATCAATAACTTCTAACGAATTGTCAACACTCCAATAATAGTTAATGCCAGTTCTTCTCATGATGGTATTACAATATCTTTTATGAGTACTTTTAATGTATTTTAAGCAATTTACGGCGCATAATAGGCGCATATGGATAATTATTAATGCTATTAATGGTACAATGAATATTTTAGTGACGGAAACACCTCAAATACGTCGGCACAGGGGGACGTTTTCAATTACCCCCATGCGCACTTGTTAGGTTAATGCGTTAATATTTGCGATGCATATACTTTGCTGCCATGTCTTTAGCTGGAATCGCTCTCGATGTTTTTACAGAGTTAATATTTTGAGACAAACTTTCGAACCGTATTCGCTATTGCATTTGTGTATTTGTTTAAAGAGTTTCTTATTGCGATGTTTAGGTTTTATGGCCATTTTCTTTAGCTGGGATCTCTTGCGGTTTTCACTAAGCTAATATTTGTGGACTTTTAACTTTCGTACCGGATTCGCTCTTGCATTTCTTTGTTAATAATCCGATCATATTTGCGATGTGTAGGCTTTGTGGCCATCATATTTGCGATGTGTAGGCTTTGTGGCCATCATATTTGCGATGTGTAGGCTTTGTGGCCATCATATTTGCGATGTGTAGGCTTTGTGGCCATCATATTTGCGATGTGTAGGCTTTGTGGCCATCATATTTGCGATGTGTAGGCTTTGTGGCCATATTTGCGATGTGTAGGCTTTGTGGCCATCATATTTGCGGTGTGTAGGCTTTGTGGCCATCATATTTGCGGTGTGTAGGCTTTGTGGCCATATTTGCGGTGTGTAGGCTTTGTGACCATCATATTTGCGGTGTAGGCTTTGTGGCCATATTTGCGATGTGTAGGCTTTGTGGCCATCATATTTGCGATGTGTAGGCTTTGTGGCCATCATAGAGTAAGAATAGGAGAGAGGAGTCTGGGAAAATCAGCAGTGTTAATAGTAGTTGGCCATTATTTACAGATCTGGC
Organism: Lithodes maja; assembly: GCA_037953745.1. Classification (NCBI taxonomy): domain Eukaryota; kingdom Metazoa; phylum Arthropoda; class Malacostraca; order Decapoda; family Lithodidae; genus Lithodes; species Lithodes maja. The sequence goes on from JBAKBP010003385.1 coordinate 117,548, forward strand.
TGGAACCCTGCACTAGATGGCGTAGCGCATAGCTCCTCTCTATCGCTGGAAAATACTTCTGTCGTCTGTTTCTTGACAGTTCCTCTCCCTTCCTGCAATGGTGTAAAAGTGTCTCGTGTAGAGTCTGTAGAAACACATGTAACTTGTTTGCTATCACCATATCAGCCATAGTCATTATGAATACAATGATTTAAGAGTAGCCTACAGATATGCAAAAGCACTCCAAAGTATTGCCTACACTGAAATGTGAACATTACTCCATTAATCCCTTCTGTACCGTCGAAGTGTTATATTTTATTCTAGCAATATGTAGACGATTTTATACAACTTAGAAAGGATCTGTGGTAGTTAAAAGGGTTGATTGAGATCGTTCGAAGCCTTATAATTGCTAAAGATCTCCAAGGATTGCCAAGCTGAACCAAGCCTCCGTGATGTAAGGAGGCTGTGGTTGACCTTGAGAATAAGGATATGGTTTGCAATGGCTCATAAAGGCTGTTGATGATTATTTGATATTGACTGTAAATTTATTAACAATGAATGTAGCCTATATGAAAAACTAATCTCAATTGACGAAAAGTATTTACATTGTAATATAAGTTACTAACTTGGAAGTACAGTCACACTCAAACTTTGGTCAAACATAAATAGTAGGAGAGCGAGAGCGAGCGCGCCAGCCTACCGGTACATATAATAAAGAAAACACAGAATGGAGGGTACATCCGTAGATTTATTCACGTTGAGTAGTTTTGGAACCCTGCAATAGAAAAAAAATCGAAAAAAGGTAACTGGCAACGTTTAGAGGCACTTTTTTATTAATAGAATACATAGGAAGACTCCTATCTCTGGTGGCCATTCTCTTTAGCAGGGATCGCTTTTGCAGAGTTTGTATTGCTTAAATATGTGGACTTTCACTAACATTTCGGTATTTTGTTTTTTTTCTGTTATATGGACTTTGAACAAAATCAGGTTCGCTCTTGGTTATTTTAATCCGTAAATATTTGGACTTTGGACAATTTTTGGTTTTCTTTTTTTATTACTTCCAACTGTTTTCTGTAAATGTAATGGGGTAAATGGATTGACACCCTGCCAATGACTATTGAATTTGCGATGAAAACTACCTATATAGCGGTTCATAGAGTATAACTATAGTGTATTTTTTTCCAGCTGATGGTAGATTGCAAAGTTCCCATCAACATTTCGCAGTTATTTTAAAGATGTTTTAGTGAAATCTAGTTTTTTATTAAAACTAGTCATTAATAACACTCATAGACTTAGTTTCATATTTTTGTGTTCAGTATTGAGAAATTAGCTGCTAAGGATTAAAATTGCTATCCGCTGAAATAAAAGATTATAACCTATAGGCCTACGGCATTGAAAGTTATGGCTAACATTTGAACCCTACCTAATTTTGTCCAAATTGTTTACCTTAGTCTAGTTTCTGAATCCAAAGCGAAAATGCTTCTTGAAATAAAATATTTTCTCATCGAAAATTGACCTTGAGTTTCAGGCTATAAGGAAGTTTGAGCCGTAAATATTGAGGTTATAATAGATATACAATAATAATTTAAGTTTTGATGAATAAGTTATCTTTAATTGGGTGTTATGTATTTATGAATGTACTATGACCATGTTTTAGCTGGTAATTCTGCTAAATATAGAAGTTTACAGATACAACTTCCTTATAGAACGAAACTCGCAAGTGGTCAATTGCCGGAAAAAGCGCTCTTGTAACTGACTTTATTGGTTAGCGGTAGAAATCTTGAGTGAGAAGACTTACCGATTTTTTTTTTTTTTTTTATTTAACTTCAAACGCTTTACAAAGAAATTAATGGAAGCATGTGATCCTCCCGAGATTAGAACCTGGGTTACCAAATGGAAAAACAAAGTAGCTTTACTGTACAAAACTAAACTATTAATAATAATTAAAACTAATCTTAAACTAAACTTCTGAAAAACTAGAAACCGTACTCCGATGCTAATGTACTGTTAGTGTTATGTGAAGTGATTAGCAGTAGCCCAATAATTTGTACTGTCAAATTAAATTTATTTGTTATCTAGAACCTGATCTCTGAAATAAATGCTGGTGCATTAAATTTACCAAAGGTTCTAGTTACGCTCCAATTAGGATATCCATCTGTGTAACGGACTATAATTCCCATAAATAGACTGTCCACCTATTTAACCCCTTCACCAAGATTACTCTTTTACCTATGTCTAAATCTAGATCTTGTGTAATTTAAACTATTATTCAGATAGTTTATAGTGTTTACCCCTTTAAAATCAGAGGTACCGGTAGATTATTTGCTATTGCTAAATAAATTAGTGTAATGGTTATCCGAATGATTACAAATTAGACTTCATGCCCTCTGACCCCTGACCAGTGCAGACGTCCCCAGTGACCGCTAGTGAACCTGTTTACCTTTAGTGAGGTCCTAGTGAACTTTCTTAGTGATGGCTGTTGTTGATGAGTCTGCTGTCTCCTCCCATACTCTCCAGCTTTGTCTTGCTTTGCAAGAAAGACTGGAGAGTGTGGAGCAGGAGATTCAGTGTCTCAAAGATGAAAATTTGGCCTTGAGACTAGCTATGGCGGAAAAGAAGTGTGAGGCTACCGGAAGTGTTCCCAGGGATCGTGAAGCCCCTTGGAAAGTGGTGTCAACCAGTGCAACGGCCTGCAAGCTGAAAAGGCAGCCACTCAAGACCCACAACAACTTCAGCACCTTGGCTGATGAGAGTGATGGCGAGGAAGTGGCGATCATCGAGGCAGTGAGAGGGGAGGGGGGGAAGTCTGCTGCTGTTGCTGCTACAACTCCTGCTACAGGCCGGCAACAGAAAACAGCTAAGTCTATTTTAATTGTAGGGGATTCAATGATTAAATACCTTGGTAGGGCTACTAACACACATGTTGGTAAAGTTGTCTGTCTGCCTGGTGCCGGAGTCAAGAAGGTGGCAGAAAAGCTAGATGGTGTCATGGAAGCGAGTGGAGAGGACCCCATCATCTTCCTCAACGCAGGGAGCAACGACATTTGGAAATGCAGGACTGAGGAGTTGCTCACCACGTACCAGGAAATGTTGGAGAGGATCAAGGAGAAGGGTGGAGTTCCTGTGGTACACAGTATCCTACCAAGAAGAGGGGTAAGGAAGGAATGGTCCTCCAGGGCTATTGGTGTAAATAGCCGGCTGGAGAAGTATTGCAAGGCAAATACTATTCCATTCCTGGATAACTGGACCCTCTTCTACGGTAAGGATGAACTGTATGCCCAGGATGGAGTACATCTCTCTCGACTAGGAGTTTCGACCTTAGCCAGCTCACTCGACAAGTTTGTTGCGGGGTTTTGTTAATAAACCATAGGGGTGTAAGTAAAATAGAATCCCAGCCACATGAAATTGATAGTAATAACGAACATTCTGATAGCGTAGATTTTCCGTCTAGGTCCAGTAGTTCAACAGGTAAAAATAAATTAGTTAAAAACAATAGAAAAATAGTTGCAAATACAAGTAATAGTTTGAGTGTTTATTATACAAATTGCAGGAGTTTATGTAACAAAATGAACGAACTTAGAGCACTGGTTAGCAAAGAAAATATAGACATAATAGCGCTAACTGAAACATGGATTAATACAGAAACCAGGCATTTTTTAGCAGAGTTTGATATACCGGGATATAGTTTGTTTAAATATGACCGAACAAGTAAGAGGGGTGGCGGTATAGCAGTGTTTGTCATGAGTTCATTAAAAAGCTGTACTAAATCAGGTATTGGAGTAAATAATGAAAATGAAAGTGTTTGGGTAGAAGTTAACGAAGGTAGTGAGACTTTAGTTATTGGAGTTATGTATAGACCGCCAAATATGAGTAGAAATGACGGAACATCATTATGGGAGGAAATTAAAATAGCATCAAGGCTTAGCAACGTGTGCATTATGGGGGATTTTAATTTCCCTAATATAGATTGGCAGCAACAAATAGGCGACACTGATTCAAAGGAGTTTATTGAGGTAGTACAAGATAGTTTTTTATCTCAATTCATAGATACGCCGACTAGAGGTGATAATATTCTCGATTTAGTTTTCAGTAACAATGAACATATGCTAAATAGTGTAGAAATCGGGGACCACCTAGGAAATAGTGATCACAATTCTGTGTATTTTAATATACAATGGAAAGGTAATATCAGAGAGAATACAACATTAATACCTGACTTCAGAAAAGCCAATTATGGTGGGTTAAGAGAAGCCCTGTTAGCGGACCCTATGGTCAAAAAATTAAGTCGATCCAGGTGTCCAAATGAGTGTATCCTTTCTCAGGCACCTGTCATCTTAAGTCAGGAGGAGACGTCAAACTTGGTAGATACATACGATAATTTTATCAAGTCAGTATTCAATGCGCAAAATAAATATATCCCCAAAAGAAAATTTAGATCAACACAGAACCAACCCAAATGGATGAATAATAGACTATTAGATCTTCTAGGAAAAAAGAGAGGAATATATAGAAAAATTTAAAAAGGCGAAATTCACCTACTTGCTTACTATCAGAATCTATCACGACAGGTAAAAAAGGATATTAGTAAAGAAAAAAGAAATTATGAAATTAAGGTTGCCAATGATTCAAAAAATAATCCTAAAGCTTTTTACCAACTATATAAATCCAAGGTTAGAGATGTAATTGGTCCCCTTAAAACTTCGATAGGAAAATTGACAAAGTGATTTAGAAATGTGCAGTACATTAAATAGTCAATTTCTTTCAGTTTTCACTAATGAAAATTTGGCACAGTTTCCAGAAGTCCGTAAGGTATACAGCGATAGTATAGAAAATAGGTTAAGTACGGTTACTATAAGTAGAAATGATGTGGTTAAGGAAATTGACAGACTGAAACCTCATAAATCGCCTGGTCCTGATGAGGTATATGCTAGAGTATTAAAAGAATGCAGAGATGAGTTAAGTTATCCATTAACATTTCTATTTAACAAGTCATTAGAAACAGGTATTGTTCCAGAAGCTTGGAAGCTTGCAAATGTAGTTCCGATCTTCAAAAAAGGTGATAAATCAATAGCATCCAATTACCGTCCCATTAGTCTCACTTCAATCATAGGAAAGCTACTAGAGTCAATTATTGCTAGGAAAATGAGAAACCACTTAGAAACATTTAACTTAATCAATTCTTCTCAGCATGGATTCACTCAGGGACGGTCTTGCCTTACTAATTTGCTTAGTTTTTTCTCAGAGGTATATGAAGCAGTAGATAATGACAAGTCATATGATATTATATATTTAGATTTCAGTAAAGCTTTCGACAGAGTCCCTCATGAGAGGTTGATGAGAAAGGTTGAGGCACATGGAATAGGTGGGGCGTTGTTAGGATGGATTAGGTCATGGCTAATTGGTAGGAAGCAGAGAGTCGGCATAAATGGTACCAAGTCAGAATGGGGAGCAGTCAAAAGTGGTGTCCCCCAGGGATCGGTATTAGGTCCCCTGTTGTTTCTTATATACATAAATGACCTAGATTTAGGTATAACTAGTAGGATAAGTAAATTCGCAGACGATACTAAAATAGGGAGATCAATTGATTCAGATAGCGATATAGAGTGCCTCCAAAGGGATCTAGATACCTTACATGAATGGTCAGTAAATTGGCAGATGAAGTTTAACATTGACAAATGCAAGGTATTAAAGATAGGGAAGATGCAAACAAATGTTAAATATAAACTAGCTAATTTAGAATTAGAAAATTCAGACTGCGAGAAAGATCTAGGTGTGTTTGTTAGCAATGATTTGAAGCCTAGAAAACTGTGTACAAGCGTTCGTAATAAGGCAAACAGGATTCTCGGGTTCATCTCTAGGAGCGTGAGTAACAGAACTGCTGATGTTATCTTAAAACTTTACTTGTCATTAGTGAGACCCCATATGGATTATGCTGTCCAATTTTGGTGTCCTTATTACAGAATGGACATAGATTCATTGGAGAGAGTACAGCGTAGAATGACAAATGATCCATAATATTAGAAATCTTTCGTATGAAGAAAGGTTGAAGAAATTAGGTTTACATTCGTTAGAGAGACGCAGAGTTAGAGGAGATATGATAGAGGTGTTCAAGTGGGTTAGTGGGATTAACAAAGGGGACATGACAAATGTACTAAAGCTCAGTGATAGCGAAAAAACTCGTACCAATGGTTTCAAATTAGATAAATTTCGTTTCAGAAAAGATATAGGCAAGTATTGGTTTGGTAACAGAGTTGTAGATGGGTGGAATGGACTACCAAGTGCTATAGTGGGATCTAAAACTGTAGGGAGCTTTAAGATAAAATTGGATAAGCATATGGACGAGAAGGGTTGGGTGTGAAGGGGGATCAGCCGGGTTGGGCCAATCAGCGCTCTGCAGACCCCCATAATCCTGCGTTAATCTCTAACCGTTTTGGTAAGATGATCCTCAGGGTATTAGAGTGTGAAGCCTATAATTGGGCTTTGTAATTGAATTGGGGTTGTGTGGGACAGGGATCTGCCTTGCTTAGGCCAATCGGCTTTCTGCAGACTCCCATTTTCTTATGTTCTTATACCCTATTACTGGGGGTGGCCGACATGAGACAGAGCCCGAACGGAAGCTTTTAAAGTTCATATTCTCAGGGTCGGACTACTACAGCGTTCCCTGGCCTATTTGTCTCGGAGTAGAATTGTATAATGGGAAGACTTCTGTCCCTGTTAAAATTTATTCTCAAAGAAGTTAAAGCTTGCTTTGACTTGATAATCTTAAATATAGGCCTATAGCGTAGTTTTTGTTTTGTTTTTTAGATTTATAGAAGTTTATAAATATTAGCTATGTTTTTCAAATTTCCCGGTCACTATTTCTATACATAATTATATGGGGTAACTTTGAAATTTAGTATATTTGAACAACACTTTAGGAATTATATACTTTGTCTAGGTTTTAGCTTTACCTTGGGCGCAAATAAAACCTGTTATCGTAGTTAATAGTGTGCCAGATTTTCATTTAAAGTAGTCCCAGATTCTAAACATATAGCCTGCTGCACCGTATCTCAAGTGGGTATCACACTGGGCCAATTCTAGTCATTCTAAAGCAAAAAATGGAGCTACCGCCAGTCTCCAGCACAAATCTCACCATTTGATGGAGCTAGGATGCTTCCCGCACTGGGTGGGAATCAACATTTGTTGATGGTAGATTGTCAGCCTCTTTACAGCTCGCATTTAATCTCCTTGATATCTCTAGTATATGCCTTCGAAATATATATTTTGCTACATAATTGTGTTTTGATTGTGAGAACGGCTGCGGATAGACATAAACTAAGTGAATTAACCCGGGAGCTGCCGGGAGACTCTTAAGAGTTCCCCCGGCGGACTGCGGGAAGACAATTGAGAGTAAGTAAAATAAAAAATCAACTTTTGACATCGAAATTTTTTTTTTTTATTTTTTTTTTTTTATTTTTTTTTTTTGGCCCCTGGGCCATGCAAAATCTCAGTCCTCTACCTCCCCTCCTTCCCCACTTTCCTCCTCCTTCAGTTATCACCTATTTTCCCTATTATTCCCTTATTCTGAGGTATATTTTCGTGCTAACATTAGCGAGTTGCAAGCAGGGTGTTGTCATCACTGATGGCAAGCGAGTGCAAGAGAGAGAGAGAGAGTATCGATCGACTGTGTCTCAGTGGCCTTGGGGGAAATTGGCGGGAAAGCAGTTTGCCTCACCCATACATTATACAACTCGCGGGCTATATCTCCGATTTTGACCATCCAAACGCTGTTTTCACTCGTTTTATTGTTGTTTCAGGTTAATACCTTTATAATCAACCCATAATAGGCGCATATGGATAATTATTAATGCTATTAATGGTAAAATGAATATTTTAGTGACTGAAACCCCTCAAATACGTCAGCACAGGGGGACGTTTTCAATTACCCCCATGCGCACTTGTTAGGTTAATGCTAAAATAGCTACACCACTTGCAGCTAAATAACCACTTCCTAAGCTGCATTTTGTGTTACCACCACTGATAAGCCATTGGGATTTTGGCAGAAAATGCCAAAAATTATCATTGATATCAGACATGTTTACATAGTGTTCTCATCGTCCAGCATATTACTGCTTCATATTAATCAGCCAACTTAAAATAGCCCTATATAATATTTAATTATCACTAGAACAATACACTATACCATGTAGGAAGTCTTCTGGAGAAATAGGGCAAATTTAGACAAAAATGCAAGATAAACTAAATCACAAATGTATGCTAGAATAGCATTGACAAATCGCTAGATAGTCACCAGACACTAAACACTTGTATGTCACTAGAACACATATGTTGAAGTATCTAGAATAATCTTTAACAATCGAAACATCTCTCCAATTCCTTAAAATGGGGAAACTAACTTGAATATCGCGAGAATTCATCACATCTTTATGTCGCTAGATGGAAGTGATTCGCTGGATCTAGCGGTAGCAGCTACATTGGAAACAGTGGTGATGGGCTGGTCTATCAGAGTGAGAACTGAGCGATCTCTGCCATACCCATAGCTTACTCTGACTGTTCCTTTAACTTATATATTTTCTAGATCTCAAGTGACGGCGTCTTTTCCGTGGATTGACCTCCCAATCTACCAAGATTGGAAGCCAAAGAGTCACATTATTCCTTTGCCCCTCAACTTTCTCTTCATAATTGCTGAGGGGCACAGGGCCCTGGGTGGGGCTTTGGTTTCCCGGGCGTTTCCGCACCCTCCTGAGCTCCCCGCCATGGAGTGGCTTCGGTCACCCAGGCTTTATTGTGGTCGGCAGGGAGGGTTCTGTGGGGGCGCTCGGTTATGGCCTTGGAATTGCTCGGGGCCTTGGGGCTGTTCGGCCAGGCAGCTTCGGGAACAACAACAACAACAACAACAACAACATTGGAAACATCGTACCAAGAACCTTCATTCAGTTATAATCAAGGTCGGATTTCGAAACTATTACAATTATTTCAAAGTTCAGAGATCATCAGATCGGTTTGGAAGTCTGTACACAATTTCAGTTCCATTAGTTTAAGAAACATTCACATAATATGCTACTTAGAGGGTTTAATAAAGAAGCATTCCTCTCCTGGCATCGTATAAGCGAACGCAAGCTGTTTTTTTTTTTTTTTTTAAGAACTTCAACAAACGCTTCGTATATTTGGGTTTGGTGAACCTTTTGGGGTTCCTAGTTATACATTAGAACCTATTTATATTTTGCACACTCTTATAAGTATAAACACTTACTGTGGAAATACACAAGCCCAATTTCGAATGATCTTGAATATCTTTCCTTTGGCGTATGTTTGGGCTAATTTAAGACTACATTTATAATAATAATAATAATAGTTCTTAAAGCTAGCGCATGCTAAGCTAGCTAAGGATAGCTCAATAAGGCCGATTAGGCTTATTTCCATTGGGGTCCTGTACTACTATCCCATCCCTTTGCTCATGAGGGATGGTAACAACTCAGTGCTTGTGAAAAATCTTTAATGCGCCGAGCGTGGGCGCGAACCCGGGCCTTCTGGGTGGAAGTCAAGAGACGCTAGTCACTACACCAAGCGAAATATGATTCTTGCTTACAAATATATACTTAAAGCCCGAATCGGCTTGACTTTAACACAGTTGTTCACTTCCTCAAGCCTGTGGAGGAGCAGGGTTGAGTTGGCTTGATATTGGACACCCTTTTATGGCATTTGGGTGTGAAATAAGACACCATTTCCAGTCTATCGGAGATAATGATGGTAAAGGAAAATGCGGCTCTATACCTACGCCACGGCGATTGGTATGAATTGAAAAAGTTCAAAATATGAATTTTCTCATAGGCCTAAGCTTCAAATTAAAAAAAAAAAAATCTAACTTGTAGATTGAGAACTATTGCATTATAATTGTGGATGTAAATTCATATTACTATACATTACAGTATAGGTGAAATGGACCAATATAGGCTAAGGTCTGACGTTGTTATTGTTGTGTCGGAGACTCACGCAGCCAGGACGCTTGGCGTGTGATAGAATTTGCCGGCGCTACTGCTGGAAACGGAGACTAGAGATTGGAGAAAGACTAGAATTTGGCCCAGTGTGATGCCCGCTTCACACAGTTCTATCTTAAAACCTGGCATGTTCATTCTAGCTTTATTACCGGTAGGTTACTCTAAAAAAAATAGTGGTAATTGTATTTTAACTTGGTCTACTTTTCCTGAATGAGAAAATAATTAAGTTTTATAACAGAAATTGGCTATTAATTTAAGTTTATGCCTCCGAAACTCCTTGAATTATGGCATTTTATTGTTCATATCTGACAAGTCCTCTAAACATTTACAGCACCGACGTAGGTCATATTAAAACTCCCGGCATCTAAATTATATATATTTTTTTTTGCAAAAGATAACTGTACCGGTGCCGTCCTTTTAACTTTATTCTAGCTACTAGCCTACTGGATTTTAGTTATTAGTGCCAATAGCAATTTAATCGGGGAACTGTTATTTGTAAAAGAAAACTAAAGAGAACGTGATGCTCATTTTTTAATAAGAAAAATAGTTTAATCAGTGAAATGTACAACTAAAACAATAGTAGTGCCGGAAGACCACGTGGGTTTGGTAACTCAGCGTTGCCAGTCTTACGATAATTATCGTATAAATACAATAATTTGACCAAATTTTGTACAATGTACAATATACCAGGTGTACAATAATGCGATTAATCAGGAATTTGTACAATATCCCAATGTAGATATACAATAATTTGAAAATTGTTGAACAAATGGTTGTTGTTGTTGTTGTTGTTCCCCAAGCTGCCTGGCCGAACAGCCTGTTATGCCCTGTTTTTCTACAGGTTTAACTTGGGTAATGTGAGTTCTAATTGACTGGGTATAGAAGGCTGCATGCACAAATACAAGATATGAGGAATAGAGAACACAAAGAAACACACGGTAGCAAGTTACACGATCACGTTTATTAATATACCACTGCAGAATACTTGTGTAAGACAATATAATAGAATGGAACAACACTAGCATAAGTGGATCTGGATGGAGCCTAGTCTCCCACTTCCAACGTTCAGGTATTAATCTTCTGATCACTGGCTTTAATTCAACAGGTTTATATACCGAAGACCATCAATGTTACTTGTAGATTCCTATTCACTGTTAGATTTATTACTGGTAGCTCTGGTGCACAAGTAGTAGTTCACAGACTAGATTAGACACGCGTATTTTAGAGCACGGGAATTCTATTGTAACCTCAGAGGGGTACTGATCTAAGTTTTATATCCTTGTTTCAGAAATACATAGAACGCAAATCAGTGGGCGAACGTTAGATATCACTAGAGTTTTAATATCTGAATAAGGTAATTACGAGAGTCAAGGTCGCCTGTTAATTAATGAGCACTGATCGCTTAGTACGTCCCAAATGGAATGGTTAAGTCTGTATTACACTGGGCAAGGTCTTAGCCACTTCGTAGAAATATTTAATTAGTGAAATCTCTAAACAGCACAGTAAGATGTAGTACTGCTAAAGAGAATCTTGGGTAGTATCTGATGGGTCTGGTCCTGGTTATCTTGCGTCCATGATGTTGGGGGCTAACGACTGGTTCCGCGGCCGTCCAGGGTGTCCATATGTGTGAAGTTCTTAAATACGTGGGCAGGTCCTTCCATCCAAATCTGCCACGGAGTCTGCCGGTTCTGGGATCTCACTCCGGAACAACACAAGGGCAGAGCTAGAGGTTAACTGCAGGGTAGTGACCCCTGGTTGGTGTCTAGCTTTCAACTGATTTGACTGGGGGCGGGAGTTAGATTTATAGGCTCGGTTCTGGACCCTGTAGACAGTAGGGATCTCGAGTCTTATGAACTTAATTGAGCTCTCAATAGAAATGGAGACTAGGTAAGATGGTATTTACTGTTGTGGCACAGGGCTATAGGAAAGCCTTTATATTTCATATAACTGAGCCTTAGTAAGAGGTACTATTTTGGCTATACTGGACGTATTTAGGGGAGAGAGACTGGATCTACTTTGCGAGGAGGATGGGGACAGCTGTGATAGGAACGTCTCTCTAGATTGTTCAATCTTCATTCTATGGTATATCTGAGGTGCTAATTTAGTGATCAGAGCATGCAAGAAAGGTAAATGGTTTATTGTGAGTTAATAGAGGTTAGTAAAGGTGTTAGTCATTCATGGTTAGTTCATTGATAGGAAGAATTCCTGTGCTACCTGGCAATGACTCGAAAGTCAAAACAGGGGCCAGGTATACCTCCGCGGGGGTGGGGGTCTCCCTCCTCGGGTGGGCCAAAAGGGGGAGCTGGGCGCACTCTCTCTGTGATCGTCGTCCGGCGGCTGTGGCTAGGGGCTTGCCATATCACCAGTGTTTATAATAACCCTCTGTGTATGAGACAGATGTGGGTGTCTTTAATACCAAAACCGAAGGTGCCTTAGCTAGCTGGTTTTACTCGGCTGGTTGTTAATTGTAGAGTTTGCTGGATGTGGTGGAGACTGGGTTGCTAACTCTGCCACATTTATCTGGAAGTATGGCAATAGAAGTTAGTAACTGGCGGGGCGGCTAGCCTCGCACCGACGACCATTGGGTGCAGGGTTGTGAATGTGTTGTAAGAGAATAGATGGCATGCAAGGGGCTAGTAAAGTTCTAATGTTGTTCTGGCCTACTAAGTGAAGGTAGGCTGGATAGGAGTATATATATAAAAGGTTGGAGAGCGTTAGCAACGGACAATTCAAGGATCTTCAAGAGGTATGAGAGAGAGGCTAGGTCGGACAAGAGTCGAGAAGCGCGGGAATTCTTACTGAGAGGGGGGGAGAGTTCAAGGGCTACAGGGAAATTTTGCCCCTAAGGTCCCTGGGCGTGGGGGTGGCATTAGGCTACACTTGATATGGAAAGTTTGAAAAGGCAGTAGAATACGTTAGCCAAAATATGCTACCGGGGAATGCAACTATGGGGTGGTATATGAGTCTGGAAAAGATAGAGTTATGTGATCAGTCCGAGGGTTATGGATACTATTAGTTGGTCCTGGGAACTGCGTTTTCTATTAAATATAAATATAAATACCAACAAAAGCGGCAGTTCGTAGGGGTACTTAGTTATTGTTTCGGGGTACTTATGACAGATACTGGTAACCAGGTTATCTTATACAATCTCTGGTTGGGGTAAGAGGTGTAAGACACGAAGTAAATTGGCGTAGTGTGGGCTGTGGATACGAAGGAGGCAAGGGGAAGACGTATGACAATTGTGGAAAGTAAATGGAAAAAGGTGAACACAATGGCGGATAAAAATACTTAACCTAAGGATTGCATACATAGATTTATGGGGCGATGGGTCTTCATAAAGCTTAGTCTGGCAAGACAAGATGTTAGGGAATGTTAATATTAATACTGTACTTAGTTACTAGAGGAACAATGCAAGGGGCGACTGAGCACGGGTTACATATATCTATACTCGTCATGGAAAATGATATAAGAGGTCTAGGGACAATCGTGGGTGTTTTAACTTCTAAAATATATAACATCTACTTCTCGGATGCAAGAACATACATAGATATAATTATGGCTGTCTGATGTGTTGGCATTGGCTCAACGTCGGAACAGGGCATGGTTGTTTTTAATATGAATGTATATTCCTGTTCATCATCTTTGTAGCAAGGACAGTGCCGCTATGTCGTATCAATGCTGGTGGCAGTTAATATTATAGACTTAGTTACTAGAGGAACAATGCAAGGGGCGACTGAGCACGGGTTACATATATCTATACTCGTCATGGAAAATGATAGAAGAGGTCTAGGGACAATCGTGGGTGTTTTAACTTCTAAAATATATATAAAATCTACTTCTCGGATGTAAGAACATACATAAATATTATGGCTGTCTGATGTGTTGGCATTGGCTCAACGTTGGGACAGGGCATGGTTGTTTTTAATATGAATGTATATTCCTGTTCATCATCTTTGTAGCAAGGACAGTGCCGCCATGTCGTATCAATGCTGGTGGCAGTTAATATTATAGACTTAGTTACTAGAGGAACAAATGCAAGGGGCGACTGGGCAGTGGGCACGGGTTACATATATCTATACTAGTCATGGAAAATGATATAAGAGGTCTAGGAACAAACGTGGGTGTTTTAACTTCTAAGATATATATAAAATCTACTTCTCGGATGTAAGAACATACATAAATATTATGGCTGTCTGATGTGTTGGCATTGGCTCAACGTCGGGACAGGGCATGGTTGTTTTTAATATGAATGTATATTCCTGTTCATCATCTTTGTAGTTAGGAGTGTAGGACACGAGGGGGTTAGTGTACGTGAGGTGTGGAAAAATGGTCAGTTTAGAAAAGTTAAAGAAGGTGCGGCCATGAGCTGCTTAGCCCTGCGGGCTTGGGCCTGGCTGAAATGGCTGGCTCGGTCAGCTGGTCCTTTCGTTCTGTGGACCTTTCTTTTGGTGTTTCTGTGTGGTGTTCGTTCGTGGCTTCTGTGGTGGGCTTCTCATTCTGGGGCATTTTACTTCCCTCTCCTTCATTATAGGCTCGTCCTCGAGCCTCAAGGGTGAAGTAAAAAGAAGCATAGTCAGAAAAATGTAGGTTAACAACAAAAGTAGTACGACTAAGGGAAAAAAATAATATATACAGTATATGGAAAACATGTAAATTTATAGAATCATGCCCAATCGCTTAGGAATTGAAAATATTCAAAACAATTTAGTACAATAATCTCATCATCATCATCAAGGGGGGGGGGGGGGTATTTAGAGTCGCCGTTAGTCTGGGTGACAGTCTGGTAATAGGGGGTGGTGGTTCACTTTCACTTTGGAAGGGCGGGGTGGATATACCGTTAGTTCTTGTCGTTAGGAATGTGGGTCTGGGGGGCGAGCTGGCCCGGGGCCAGTTTTGGAGGGGGGTCTAAGTGGTTTCGGTCGGGGGTAGTGATAGGGGGGTTTTAAAGATGAAACGGGCAGGTCGAGTCGGGGTTGTTGTTGCGGAAGAGGTTGGTGTTGGGGAGGGGTTGAATTGTGTAGAGAGTTGTGGTCGTGAGTGGGGTTTGGGGAAGGGTGAGTAAGGCTGAAGGTTGAGTGTTTACTATGATCGGGTGGTTTGGAAGTTTGGTGTGTGGGGATTTGATAGGGAGATGGTGGGGGGGGTCTGGGCAGGCAGGGTTGTGGTTTGAGAGGGGTTGAATTGTGTAGAGAGTTGTGGTCGTGAGTGGGGTTTGGGGAAGGGTGAGTAAGGCTGAAGGTTGAGAGTTTACTATGATCGGGTGGTTTGGAGGTTTGGTGTGTGGGGATTTGATAGGGAGATGGTGGGGAGGGTCTGGGCAGGCAGGGTTGTGGTTTGAGAGGGGTTGAATCTAGACTGATTTTATTTCCGGGAGAGACATGGATGGGATTTCGAGGAGTGGTTGAAGTTGAGAGGTTGATTATGTTGTTTGGGGCGAGAGAGAGAGTATTTTGGGGTTTAGCCAAGGTGGAAAAAGTGTTGTGGCTGGATTGGAATGGGAGTGGTATTTTGTCGAGCGGGATCTTTGGGGGGGGAATTTGGGGCGGGTGGGGTAACTGTGAAGAGGGGGAGGTTGAAAGTTTAGCGGGGCTCATGATGGTGGGGGACCGACTGGTGAGCAGGTGTTCGGTACGCATGAGGGGGGGGAAATCACTTTGGTGGGAGTCACGCGTGAGGGGGGGGTTAACGGCGCGTGTGGGAGGATCAGAGTGGTGGGGTGTGTCGGTGGCAGTAACGGTTTGCTTAGAGGTTATCTGGGGTTGGTGAGTTTGTCTGTCATGAGGGGGTGAGTCAAGTGTGGGGTGTTGAAGTTTATTAGGGGTGTGAATTGTGGGGGGGTGGAAGGGAGCTACTGACTGAAAACTGTCACAAGGGAGATTTTGTTGGTGGGGGAATAGCGGAGTATTTCTGGGGGAAGGGGGGGAACATGGTTGGGTCCCTAGGTCGTCACGCGTGAGGGGAGGATTAACGGCGCGTGTGGGAGGATCAGAGTGGTGGGGTGTGTCGGTGGCAGTGACGGTTTGTTTAGAAGTGATCTGGGGTTGGTGGGTTTGTCTGTCATGAGGGAGTGAGTCAAGTGTGGGGTTTTGAAGTTTATTAGGGGTGTGAATTGTGGGGGGGTGGAAGGGAGCTACTGACGGAAAACTGTCACAAGGGAGATTTTGTTGGTGGGGGAATAGCGGAGTATTTCTGGGGGAAGGGGGGGAACATAGTTGGGTCCCTAGGTCGTCACGTGTGAGGGGAGGATTAACGGTGTGTGTGGGAGGGTCAGGGTGGTGAGAGGTGAGCGAGTTAAGAAACGGGATTTGTTGGGGGGACTGCGGCGGGTTGGTGGGGGAAGAGTTAGGTGTAGAACAGGGGTTATTGGTAGAGGACTGATGTATGGATTTGGAGTTTTTAACAGGACGAATTTTGGGAATCTTCTTGGTGGCAGTCACGGTCTGGTTAGCGGTTATCTGGGGTTGGTGGGTTTTTTTGACATTAACCGGACGAGTTTGGGGAATTTTCTTGGTGGCAGTCTCGGTCTGGTTAGAGGTTATCTGGGACTGGCGAGTTCGTTTGACATGAGAGGGCGAGTCGAGTGTGGGGTTTCGACGTTTTCTTTTGACATGAGAGGGCGAGTCAAGTGTGGGGTTTCGACGTTTTCTAGGGGTATTAACTGTGTGGGGGTAGAAGGGAGCTACCGACTGAAAACTGTCACAAGCTACCGACTGAAACTTGTCACAAGGGAAATTTTGTTGGTGGGGGGATAGCTGAACATTTCTGGGGTCATGGGGAAAATATGTTGAGGGAGGCCTACATGGGTAGGCATAGCTAGAATACGGAGTTTGTTGGGGGGGCTGTGGAGGGTTGGTGGGGGAAGAGTTAGGGATGGTCAGAGAGGATAGAGGCAAGGAAGAGTGCACTGGGGTTGGACTTTCACCGGAAGTCATTTTGGAAGGGTGCACGGAGTCTTGGATAGGGGCTGAAGGGTTGGATAGGGGATTCATCGAACTGCGTAGGCATTCTTCTCTGATGGAGAGCATATGTTCTTCGAATAAGCCATACGGGTCGAGATGGGCGGTGATGTGGGGTGGGAGGATGTTTAACAAAGCGGTGAATAAGAGTTCATTTTGTTGGTCGTAATCTTCATAGCTATACGTGGTCCTCACGTATCTGTAGAGTTGTATGAGGGTCACATTTATATCCCCTTCATACTTGATCTCGTCGACTTTTATTATTTTGGGGGCGACGGGGGAACCCAAAAGTGGATCTAAGGTCCGGATCACGAAGGATCGAAACTGGTTCCAGGTACTCTCTGGCGTATTCTGTGCCACCATTTGGTGGATAAATTCTTTAAAGGTAGGCTTATCAACAAGTTGGGAAACGGCTTCTCCCAACTGTATAATATGCAAAATTCCCCAGGCGATTTTTTCGCGGTCATTATAAAATACCACATCGTATACTGGCTTTATTATGTCTAAGTAACTGGTGATATCATACGTGTTTAAATCATACTTGGGAATGTGTGCGAGTGGCTGAAGATTTCGACCTGTTGCCATGCTTCTACTGTTCCAAACTTGCAGTGTAATGCAACCTTATATCCGAATCAAGAACCACCGCTGCCGCCAATGTTATGCCCTGTTTTTCTACAGGTTTAACTTGGGTAATGTGAGTTCTAATTGACTGGGTATAGAAGGCTGCATGCACAAATACAAGATATGAGGAATAGAGAACACAAAGAAACACACGGTAGCAAGTTACACGATCACGTTTATTAATATACCACTGCAGAATACTTGTGTAAGACAATATAATAGAATGGAACAACACTAGCATAAGTGGATCTGGATGGAGCCTAGTCTCCCACTTCCAACGTTCAGGTATTAATCTTCTGATCACTGGCTTTAATTCAACAGGTTTATATACCGAAGACCATCAATGTTACTTGTAGATTCCTATTCACTGTTAGATTTATTACTGGTAGCTCTGGTGCACAAGTAGTAGTTCACAGACTAGATTAGACACGCGTATTTTAGAGCACGGGAATTCTATTGTAACCTCAGAGGGGTACTGATCTAAGTTTTATATCCTTGTTTCAGAAATACATAGAACGCAAATCAGTGGGCGAACGTTAGATATCACTAGAGTTTTAATATCTGAATAAGGTAATTACGAGAGTCAAGGTCGCCTGTTAATTAATGAGCACTGATCGCTTAGTACGTCCCAAATGGAATGGTTAAGTCTGTATTACACTGGGCAAGGTCTTAGCCACTTCGTAGAAATATTTAATTAGTGAAATCTCTAAACAGCACAGTAAGATGTAGTACTGCTAAAGAGAATCTTGGGTAGTATCTGATGGGTCTGGTCCTGGTTATCTTGCGTCCATGATGTTGGGGGCTAACGACTGGTTCCGCGGCCGTCCAGGGTGTCCATATGTGTGAAGTTCTTAAATACGTGGGCAGGTCCTTCCATCCAAATCTGCCACGGAGTCTGCCGGTTCTGGGATCTCACTCCGGAACAACACAAGGGCAGAGCTAGAGGTTAACTGCAGGGTAGTGACCCCTGGTTGGTGTCTAGCTTTCAACTGATTTGACTGGGGGCGGGAGTTAGATTTATAGGCTCGGTTCTGGACCCTGTAGACAGTAGGGATCTCGAGTCTTATGAACTTAATTGAGCTCTCAATAGAAATGGAGACTAGGTAAGATGGTATTTACTGTTGTGGCACAGGGCTATAGGAAAGCCTTTATATTTCATATAACTGAGCCTTAGTAAGAGGTACTATTTTGGCTATACTGGACGTATTTAGGGGAGAGAGACTGGATCTACTTTGCGAGGAGGATGGGGACAGCTGTGATAGGAACGTCTCTCTAGATTGTTCAATCTTCATTCTATGGTATATCTGAGGTGCTAATTTAGTGATCAGAGCATGCAAGAAAGGTAAATGGTTTATTGTGAGTTAATAGAGGTTAGTAAAGGTGTTAGTCATTCATGGTTAGTTCATTGATAGGAAGAATTCCTGTGCTACCTGGCAATGACTCGAAAGTCAAAACAGGGGCCAGGTATACCTCCGCGGGGGTGGGGGTCTCCCTCCTCGGGTGGGCCAAAAGGGGGAGCTGGGCGCACTCTCTCTGTGATCGTCGTCCGGCGGCTGTGGCTAGGGGCTTGCCATATCACCAGTGTTTATAATAACCCTCTGTGTATGAGACAGATGTGGGTGTCTTTAATACCAAAACCGAAGGTGCCTTAGCTAGCTGGTTTTACTCGGCTGGTTGTTAATTGTAGAGTTTGCTGGATGTGGTGGAGACTGGGTTGCTAACTCTGCCACATTTATCTGGAAGTATGGCAATAGAAGTTAGTAACTGGCGGGGCGGCTAGCCTCGCACCGACGACCATTGGGTGCAGGGTTGTGAATGTGTTGTAAGAGAATAGATGGCATGCAAGGGGCTAGTAAAGTTCTAATGTTGTTCTGGCCTACTAAGTGAAGGTAGGCTGGATAGGAGTATATATATAAAAGGTTGGAGAGCGTTGGCAACGGACAATTCAAGGATCTTCAAGAGGTATGAGAGAGAGGCTAGGTCGGACAAGAGTCGAGAAGCGCGGGAATTCTTACTGAGAGGGGGGGAGAGTTCAAGGGCTACAGGGAAATTTTGCCCCTAAGGTCCCTGGGCGTGGGGGTGGCATTAGGCTACACTTGATATGGAAAGTTTGAAAAGGCAGTAGAATACGTTAGCCAAAATATGCTACCGGGGAATGCAACTATGGGGTGGTATATGAGTCTGGAAAAGATAGAGTTATGTGATCAGTCCGAGGGTTATGGATACTATTAGTTGGTCCTGGGAACTGCGTTTTCTATTAAATATAAATATAAATACCAACAAAAGCGGCAGTTCGTAGGGGTACTTAGTTATTGTTTCGGGGTACTTATGACAGATACTGGTAACCAGGTTATCTTATACAATCTCTGGTTGGGGTAAGAGGTGTAAGACACGAAGTAAATTGGCGTAGTGTGGGCTGTGGATACGAAGGAGGCAAGGGGAAGACGTATGACAATTGTGGAAAGTAAATGGAAAAAGGTGAACACAATGGCGGATAAAAATACTTAACCTAAGGATTGCATACATAGATTTATGGGGCGATGGGTCTTCATAAAGCTTAGTCTGGCAAGACAAGATGTTAGGGAATGTTAATATTAATACTGTACTTAGTTACTAGAGGAACAATGCAAGGGGCGACTGAGCACGGGTTACATATATCTATACTCGTCATGGAAAATGATATAAGAGGTCTAGGGACAATCGTGGGTGTTTTAACTTCTAAAATATATAACATCTACTTCTCGGATGCAAGAACATACATAGATATAATTATGGCTGTCTGATGTGTTGGCATTGGCTCAACGTCGGAACAGGGCATGGTTGTTTTTAATATGAATGTATATTCCTGTTCATCATCTTTGTAGCAAGGACAGTGCCGCTATGTCGTATCAATGCTGGTGGCAGTTAATATTATAGACTTAGTTACTAGAGGAACAATGCAAGGGGCGACTGAGCACGGGTTACATATATCTATACTCGTCATGGAAAATGATAGAAGAGGTCTAGGGACAATCGTGGGTGTTTTAACTTCTAAAATATATATAAAATTACTTCTCGGATGTAAGAACATACATAAATATTATGGCTGTCTGATGTGTTGGCATTGGCTCAACGTTGGGACAGGGCATGGTTGTTTTTAATATGAATGTATATTCCTGTTCATCATCTTTGTAGCAAGGACAGTGCCGCCATGTCGTATCAATGCTGGTGGCAGTTAATATTATAGACTTAGTTACTAGAGGAACAAATGCAAGGGGCGACTGGGCAGTGGGCACGGGTTACATATATCTATACTAGTCATGGAAAATGATATAAGAGGTCTAGGAACAAACGTGGGTGTTTTAACTTCTAAGATATATATAAAATCTACTTCTCGGATGTAAGAACATACATAAATATTATGGCTGTCTGATGTGTTGGCATTGGCTCAACGTCGGGACAGGGCATGGTTGTTTTTAATATGAATGTATATTCCTGTTCATCATCTTTGTAGTTAGGAGTGTAGGACACGAGGGGGTTAGTGTACGTGAGGTGTGGAAAAATGGTCAGTTTAGAAAAGTTAAAGAAGGTGCGGCCATGAGCTGCTTAGCCCTGCGGGCTTGGGCCTGGCTGAAATGGCTGGCTCGGTCAGCTGGTCCTTTCGTTCTGTGGACCTTTCTTTTGGTGTTTCTGTGTGGTGTTCGTTCGTGGCTTCTGTGGTGGGCTTCTCATTCTGGGGCATTTTACAGCCCCAAGGCCCCGAGCAAGGCCAAGGCCATAACCGAGCGCCCCCACAGAACCCTCCCCGCCGACCACAATAAAGCCTGGGTGACCGAAGCCACTCCATGGCGGGGAGCTGAGGAGGGTGCGGAAATGCCCGGGAAACCAAAGCCCCACCCAGGGCCCTGTGTCCCTCAGCAATTATGAAGAGAAAGTTGAGGGGCAAGGGAAAAATGTGACGCTTTGGCTTCCAATCTTGGTAGATTGGGAGGTCAATCCACGTTAGAGACGCCGTCACTTGAGATCTAGAAAATATATAAGTAAAAGGAACAGTCAGAGTAAGCTATGGGTATGGCAGAGATTGCTCAGTTCTCACTCTGATAGACCAGCCCATCACCACTGAACAAATGGTATATTATAATGGTATATATATAGGTGAAATCCATGATACTGTATGATGAAAGCTTGTACGATAATATTGATGCAAATACGATAATTTTGACCTATTTGGTACGATATTTTGGCCAAATCCACCTGGCAACGCTGATTCTCACGCATGCGCAGAGGACAGGATTTGGAAGGATTTGGTGCTTCCGGTCTCTGCTCTTGTTTTTTGTAAGTTTTGTTAACCCCTTTGGAGTTCTGACGAGTTTTGACAGATTCTGAATGTCCTTTGACTATTATAGATCGCTTAGGAAGAGTCTATGGGAATTAAAAGGGTAAAGATTGGGCCAGGCCAGATTAACCTCTTCGACTGAGTCTGACGTCCATATAGCCTAGCCCAGCCGGTATTTTTTTCAGATTTGACACATGCACGAGGTATCTTTAATCTTTGTAATATATATAGTAGTTATGACTTCCATAATTTCTAGCCTATAAATTTAAATACCTGCGAAAATAAAATATTTTCTAGGCTAGCCTACTGGGTTAAATATGGGAAAGGCGGCCATGTTTAATCGGGTGGAGATATAATTGCCCAAGTTAGGCTAGGCCTAATGACAAAATATGGAAATTGTTTATGGGGTAGGCCTAGGCTATAGCCAAAAAGTGAAATTTCTGCAACGAAGTAGAAATGGGTATTAACCCACGAAATCCGGGGGGCCTCATAATCTCATATGATCCCGATCGCTGTGTACGGGGCCCTTTTGCTACAGTATCTTCATAATTCAGTAGCTACTGATTGAGACTACCTAGAGCAGCCTTCCTCAGGGACTCGGGGCTGTTCGGCCAGGCAGCTTGGGGAACAACAACAACAACAACAACCTAGAGCAGTACATTTTTTTCAAATTTTAGAAATTTTTGTATGTAGGCCCTAGCCTAGATTCGGTGTAGAATGCCGTTGAGATGACCTTGCTAAAACGCGTGGTTGCCGTCTTATGATTTTAGCAGGGATTTTTAGCCGCACATTTTGCCTCTTATGAGGCCTCTTGGATTAGCCTACTGCCATTTTTTTTTTTTTCTTCTAGGAGGCCTTATGTATCACAGAGTCATGCAATAGATAGATAGCCTCTTATTAGGCCTTCCAGATTCAGAGGGTTAAAAACTAATTAATTACATTTAACAAAAATTAGGAAACCGCGTTTTGTTTGAAAAACGCGCACATGTTAATCGGAAAACTTACCGGCTAGCCTAGGCTATACCCTGTTCAAAATATTTATAAATACACCTTCACAACCCATGATTTGTCGCTATTCTGTTGCTCCGGTAAATATTTAGTTTTACACTGTGGACGATTTTTAAAAGTATGTTTTAGTTTTTTTCCTTGTTTTGGGTTTTTTTTAGTTTTTTTTTTTATGAACCCCATCGGAAAATGCAAAACAAGTCTTATCCATCAATCTTAAGACACGGCCCCTGATAGTGGGGAGGGCTATGAAGATGGGGCTGCTGCCCCCACACCCTTGCTAAATCCATGAAATCCGAGCCAAGTGTTGTCATTAACCTAACCAAATAACCTAACCTAGTATTATGGGTGGGGGCTGCGCGAGAGGGGTGGCCGTCCCGCACCAACGCAACAGAAAATGGAGATCGGGTGAGCCGTGCGAGATTTAGGGATTTTTTTAAAAATGAATTACCGAAGGGGTGGACATATATGGCAATGAAGTACATGACCTAACTGACATATTTGTCTAAATAATATATCGATGGTTTCGACCCGGTGTAGAAATAAATAAATTCCGTTGCTCCTAATAGGTTAATATTAGCCTAGGCCTATTCGTAGTAGACTTGGTATGTTTTGATGCTCGGAAATGTCAATTTTACTTTAAATTGATTCATTAACCCTTAAAGAGCGGCGCTCGACTTAAGTCGTGCACCAATTTGCAGCAAGTTAGGAGCATTAGGGGTTTTTTAGGGGAGGTGTGGTGGAGTGGTCTTGCCACTGGCCTGGTAATCCAAAGGTCCCGGGTTCAAATCCCGATGTATCAATGGGAAGATATTATTGGGATGGAATTTGTGCTGTACCTAGTATCAGTGCATTACCACAAAGCCCACCGAAACGTCAATAAAATACCCTCATTGTTCCCTGATTAAATAGCACTGTATGAATATTCCCATATTCAAAATATGCTATAGGGGTGCAATGCCTGGTGAGTTATCTGCTCAACAGGTGGCGTTGTGTGTGTGTAAGTGTGAGAGTCAGAGTGTAGAGGGTGAGACAGTGAAGCACGGGAACGAGATGGCTTCAGAGATGGGGTCGTTTCGGGCCATGAGTGAGCACCGTGCCTCATGTGAAGGCAAGATGGCAGGTGCTCGTTGTACTCTACGTGCTTCACATGTCTCACTCCCTAGACTGGAACAAGACCTCACGGGCTTCACTGTTCATTGTAAAGCGGTGAATGTTAAGGCTCTCAGCCTATGCCCGAGAGGAAGTAAGTTGGAATATAGAAAAAAAAAAAAAAAAAAAAAAAAAAATTATTAAGGCTTTTAAAGGGTTAAAATAGAGTGCAAATGGCCGGGAGCGCAGCGGGCCAGACAGCCGACTCCCAGGGCTTACCGCCGCCCATTAACTCGTGTTCCCTGTGTTCTCGAGATGCCGGCAGTGTAGCCAGTAGTGAGCATAGCTGGCAAAAATATACCGATATATGCTAAACTTCCATGTTCGTGGCACCACTGCAAGAGAACCAAGAGTGCTACGTAGCTCGTTCTGGTCTCATTTTGAAGCTTTTAGTGCATAGTTTTTTGCTAAATAATTTTGTTTTCATGCAGATGCTTGATTTATCATGCAGGAGGGCCTGAATATGCCCAAATGAGCCCAAAACACCGCGCTAGACAAGGGTTAAAGTATTAAACCTTCACTAAAGTGAGACTTTTCAGTTACGGTTTGACTGTACCCCCGAAACTCCCGTTTTCTGTAAGCCCATTTTCTTACGACTCGCAATCTCTTGTCTTGTTTTCGCTCTTCCACAGTACTTTTTAGTGATTTTATGATTGGTTAAGGAAAAGTATATAGGCCATGGCTATGGCTGCCTTTGGGTTGTGTGATTATGTGTGGATGGTTGAGAGTTAACTTGGTAATTATTTAAGTCTGCCTTCCGCTTGCTGTACTAGAAAGTTAAATTCATAGGTGTTCGTATTACCCATTAGCCTAATTTCCGGAAGTTAAAACCAAGGCTTGTGCGAAAATTTCTTAAATTTTAGGCCGTTACTTTGACATAGCCGATCTCATGCTGGTGCGGCTGCTTTATATTGTAAACTCTTTATTCCACACAATCCGAATTGGCATTAGACCCGTACAGTAGGCCTACTTAGATTCACAACGGAAATGCTAAATTTGATTTAGCCTATTATTTGGTCCGATGATGCTCTGGACTAGTCTCAATTGTGCCGCTGCTCTTTTAGTATACGGGCGTATTGCCATCTCTATTTAAATTACTCTTGTAATCGGGAATCGCATTCCCGTCTAGGCTAGGCTATTTTAACGGCCGTGGAATACAATAATAGGCAGTGTGGTAAAATTCGCCCATTTTCTTTGATCCCAAACTAGCATCTGAAAAATATTTATACTGTACAGAATTTGGCTGCTGGCCCTTTTACTAAACCCTTGCTATGATCTTGCAACTACCGGTACAGTATTAAATATCGCCTGATTTTGAAGTTAAAATGCGGCTGAAAATCGGTTACTCCCCAACTTTCGTGAGGGAAACTTAACCCTTGTCTAGCGGGGTGTTTTGGGCATATTCAGGCCCTCCTGAATGATCAATCAAGTATCTGCATGAAAAAAAAATATTTGCCAAAAAACTAGGCGCTAAAAGCTTCAAAATGAGACCAGAACGAGCTATGTAGCACTCGTGGTTCTCATACAGTGATACCCTGAACATGGGAGTTTAGCGTATTTCGGCATATTTTTCCCAGCTATGGTCACAACTGGCTACACTGCCGGCCTCTTGAGAACACAGGGAACATGAGTTAATGGGCGGCGGTAAGCCCTGGGAGTCGGCTGTCTGGCCCGCTGTGCTCCCGGCCATTTGCACTCTTATTTTAACCCTTTAAAAGCCTTAATAATGCTCCTAACTTGCTGCAAATTGGTGCACGACTTAAGTCTAGCGCCGCTCTTTAAGGGTTAATGTCTCGGTCTAAAAAATATTGTTCATGAAATGACTGGTATTGAGGGGTACCAGTACTTAACCCAAAGGTCTGCCTGTAATGGTCCTTCCGGTAGCATGGTATTTAAAACTGTAAAACCAACCCTTCAAATACCGTGCCAGTGCTTGGAAATGTATACAAAAATAGTGATTCATGGAAAGTAGTGGAATCTCTCCGTACCACATCCTCCGGGTGCCAGTGCTTGGAAATGTATAAAAAAATAGTGATTCATGGAAAGTAGTGGAATCTCTCCGTACCACATCCTCCACTCCTCCCCCTCGGTTATATCCCAACCTCTATTTTTTGGTGCCAGGTTCTAGCAGTTCTTGGGTTAAATTGTGAAATGCTCTGGTACAGTAGGGGTTAGGAAGGGTATATGGAAGTCTGAGGGTTAATTTAGATCGTCTTTACCCGTCTAATTCCCAGATCCTTTGAGCTGCATATAATGGTCAAATGATTTCCATAATTTTTTTTAATCTTCAAAGGGATAAAAATTTGCAGGAGGAGGAAGTCAGGGAGGAGTACAGGAGAGCAGTGGAAAGACGACTAGGTGGGTTCGACCTGGAAGTTATGGAGGAAGTGGAAGAGATGAGCAAGGTGTTTAAGGATGAGATCTGTGCAGCATGTGAGGTGTGTGGAGTGAGGAGAAGAGGGAGGGGAGTGAAAGGTACAGTATGGTGGACAGAAGAGGTAAGAATAGCTGTGGAAGAAAAGAAGAAAGCATATAGAGAGTGGTTGGGTAGTAGAGGGAATGAAGATTCAGAGTGACAGAAACGAGCGAGGTACGTGGAGAGTAAGAGGGTGGTGAAGAGAGTAGTGAAGGAAAGTAAGAGAAGAGTAGATGAGGAATTTGGAAGGAATCTGAGTGTAAAATGGAGGGAGAGTAAGAAACTGTTCTGGAAAGAAGTCAAGAAAGTTAGGGAAGGTAGCAAGGGAAACAGTAAGGGTGTGAAAGATAAGAATGGGAGAATGCTAGCCGAGAAGCAAGAGAGAGTCGAAAGATGGAGGGAGTACTTCAGTGAGTTGCTAAATGAAAGGAATGAAGAGCCAGCAAACATAGCTGGATATGGTATGGGAAGGAGAAGAAGAGAAGTAGTGGAGGAGGAGGTGGAGGTGGGGATCAGGAGGTCAGAAGTGTGGGAAGCCATGAAAAGAGTGAAGTTGGGGAAAGCACCAGGAACAGATGGAGTGTGTGGGGAAATGTTGAGGTATGGTGGTGAGATAGTGATAGAATGGGTATGGAAAATGTGCAAACTAGCATGGGAGAAGGGGAGTGCACCCGATGACTGGAAGACTGGCATAATAGTCTCCCTATATAAGGGCAAAGGGGAAAGAGGAGTGTGTGGTAACCACTGAGGAATATGTCTTCTAAGCGTAGTAGGGAAGGTATACAGTAGGGTAGTGATTGAGAGAGTGAGAACGGAGAAATGGATAGGCGACGAGCAGGGAGGTTTTAGGAAGGGAAGAGGATGTGTAGATCAGATTTTTACCCTGAATTGTGTAGTGGAGAAGTATCTGGAGAAGAAACAAAAGGTGTATGTTGCCTTTATGGACTTGGAGAAGGCCTATGACAGAGTGGATAGAGAAGGTTTGTGGAAAGTACTTAGAATATACGGAGTAGAGGGAAAGTTGCTGAAAGCAGTGAAGAGCATGTATGAGGGTGCAAAGGCGGCAGTACGTGTGGAGAGAGCAGAGCGAGTTCTTTGACCTGAATGTTGGTTTGAAATAGGGGTGTGTGTGATGTCCCCGTGGTTGTTTACTGTATATATGGATGGAGTTATGAAAGAAATACTATCAAGAGCAGTGGATGTTGGTGTATCGCTGAAAAGGGAGGGAATTGAGTGGAAGCTACCAATACTGCTGTTTGTGGATGATACAGTTCTGATGAGTGATAATGAATGGGAGTTGCAGGGTCTGGTAAATGAGTTTGGAACAGTGTGCGAAAAACGGAATTTGAAGGTAAATACGGGGAAGAGCAAGGTTATGGTCGAAAGGGGTGAAGTCACAGAGTGTGAGGTGAAGCTGAACGGTCAGGCTATGGAGATCGTCAACTCTTTTAAGTATCTGGGGGGGGGGGGGGGGGACTGTACTATAATTTTGTATGCCCTTGCCATTTCTATCCAATTTCTCCCATAAATAATTTAATTAATATGAATATTTTAATCTCAAATTGTAATGAGGGATCGTTGAAAATTTCGCTTTATTCCCACATTTCACTTCACTATGCGGCTTAAAATGTTGGACTTATGGCAATACTGTATATAAAGAAATTAAACTTTAAGCAAGAACAAAGTCTAACACTAAAAAAGTTATAAGAATATTTTCATATGCGTATACAGTATACCGGTAATGTACCAGTGGCAGTTGGAACTGTTTTAATTAAACATATGAAGAGTATCAGACAATTTCTTCACCACAAATGATTATATCAAAGCACTTCTGTCTTACTATACTGTAAAGTATTGGATTCCTATCGCATATGGACACATTGTACGTAGTAGAGATTCCAAAAAAATAATAGATCAAAGAATTTCCTATTCGGAGGCATAAAATAAGAAAGTCTGAAGCTTTTGTTTTTGGCTTAAGTGTTGTGAGTTCTCACTGAATTCCTTGTTTCTTAAACGGAGAATGAGATTAACATCCTTGGGTGATTTGTCAATTATTGTTTTGAAAGCCGTGTTTAGGGGGGGTAAAAGACTAGTAAATTTTCTGGCGAACGAGAGGGTTAACATAGGCTATGCAAAAAGGTCTTTAATTATTCTGGAGATTACAGTAGCCTCTGAGCCAGTTCTATTTATACTGTATTGTATATACCGGTAAACAATTTTCTTCAAGTTTGCTAGTTATGTTTCTGAAGATAAGAGTTGGTAAGTTCTTTGCTGAATCCCACGGCAGTAAGTTCTATTTTGCTGAATCCCACGGCGGTAAGTTTTGCTGAATCCCACGGCGGTAAGTTCTTCTTTGCTGAATCCCACGGCGGTAAGTTCATTGCTGAATCCCACGGCGGTAAGTTCTTCTTTGCTGAATCCCACGGCAGTAAGTTCTTCTTTGCTGAATCCCACGGCGGTAAGTTCTTTACAGATTGTGAGGCGATAATTTCTCTACAGATTGTGAGGCGGTAAGTTCTTAATTCTTTTACAGATTGTGGCGGCAAATTCTTCTTGCGTTTAATCCCGTGGCGGTAAGTTCGTCTTTGCAGAACCCAGAGGCGGTAAGTTCTTTGCTGAATCCCGTGGCGGTAAGTTCTTTACAGATTGTGTGGCGATAATTTCTCTACAGATTGTGAGGCGGTAAGTTCTTAATTCTTTACAGATTGTGGCATAAAATTTTGCGTTGAATCCTGTGGCGGTAAGTTCTTTGGTGAATCCCGTGGCGGGAAGTTATTTTACAGATTGTATGGCGGTTCTTTTCAGAATCCCGTGGTAGTAAGTTCTCCTTTGCTGAATCCTGTGGTGCTAAGTTCTCCTTTGCTGAATCCTGTGGTGGTAAGTTCTCCTTTGCTGAATCCCGTGGTGGCAAGTTCTCCTTTGCTGAATCCCGTGGTGGCAAGTTCTCCTTTGCT
The DNA here is from genome assembly GCA_037953745.1 of Lithodes maja. Classification (NCBI taxonomy): domain Eukaryota; kingdom Metazoa; phylum Arthropoda; class Malacostraca; order Decapoda; family Lithodidae; genus Lithodes; species Lithodes maja. The sequence goes on from JBAKBP010003385.1 coordinate 146,944, forward strand.
GAATCCCGTGGTGGCAAGTTCTCCTTTGCTGAATCCCGTGGTGGCAAGTTCTCCTTTGCTGAATCCCGTGGTGGCAAGTTCTCCTTTGCTGAATCCCGTGGTGGCAAGTTCTCCTTTGCTGAATCCCGTGGTGGCAAGTTCTCCTTTGCTGAATCCTGTGGTGGTAAGTTCTCCTTTGCTGAATCCCGTGGTGGCAAGTTCTCCTTTGCTGAATCCTGTGGTGGCAAGTTCTCCTTTGCTGAATCCCGTGGTGGCAAGTTCTCCTTTGCTGAATCCCGTGGTGGCAAGTTCTCCTTTGCTGAATCCCGTGGTGGCAAGTTCTCCTTTGCTGAATCCCGTGGTGGCAAGTTCTCCTTTGCTGAATCCCGTGGTGGCAAGTTCTCCTTTGCTGAATCCCGTGGTGGCAAGTTCTCCTTTGCTGAATCCCGTGGTGGCAAGTTCTCCTTTGCTGAATCCCGTGGTGGCAAGTTCTCCTTTGCTGAATCCCGTGGTGGCAAGTTCTCCTTTGCTGAATCCCGTGGTGGCAAGTTCTCCTTTGCTGAATCCCGTGGTGGCAAGTTCTCCTTTGCTGAATCCCGTGGTGGCAAGTTCTCCTTTGCTGAATCCCGTGGTGGCAAGTTCTCCTTTGCTGAATCCCGTGGTGGCAAGTTCTCCTTTGCTGAATCCCGTGGTGGCAAGTTCTCCTTTGCTGAATCCCGTGGTGGCAAGTTCTCCTTTGCTGAATCCCGTGGTGGCAAGTTCTCCTTTGCTGAATCCCGTGGTGGCAAGTTCTCCTTTGCTGAATCCCGTGGTGGCAAGTTCTCCTTTGCTGAATCCCGTGGTGGCAAGTTCTCCTTTGCTGAATCCCGTGGTGGCAAGTTCTCCTTTGCTGAATCCCGTGGTGGCAAGTTCTCCTTTGCTGAATCCCGTGGTGGCAAGTTCTCCTTTGCTGAATCCCGTGGTGGCAAGTTCTCCTTTGCTGAATCCCGTGGTGGCAAGTTCTCCTTTGCTGAATCCCGTGGTGGCAAGTTCTCCTTTGCTGAATCCCGTGGTGGCAAGTTCTCCTTTGCTGAATCCCGTGGTGGCAAGTTCTCCTTTGCTGAATCCCGTGGTGGCAAGTTCTCCTTTGCTGAATCCCGTGGTGGCAAGTTCTCCTTTGCTGAATCCCGTGGTGGCAAGTTCTCCTTTGCTGAATCCCGTGGTGGCAAGTTCTCCTTTGCTGAATCCCGTGGTGGCAAGTTCTCCTTTGCTGAATCCCGTGGTGGCAAGTTCTCCTTTGCTGAATCCCGTGGTGGCAAGTTCTCCTTTGCTGAATCCCGTGGTGGCAAGTTCTCCTTTGCTGAATCCCGTGGTGGCAAGTTCTCCTTTGCTGAATCCCGTGGTGGCAAGTTCTCCTTTGCTGAATCCCGTGGTGGCAAGTTCTCCTTTGCTGAATCCCGTGGTGGCAAGTTCTCCTTTGCTGAATCCCGTGGTGGCAAGTTCTCCTTTGCTGAATCCCGTGGTGGCAAGTTCTCCTTTGCTGAATCCCGTGGTGGCAAGTTCTCCTTTGCTGAATCCCGTGGTGGCAAGTTCTCCTTTGCTGAATCCCGTGGTGGCAAGTTCTCCTTTGCTGAATCCCGTGGTGGCAAGTTCTCCTTTGCTGAATCCCGTGGTGGCAAGTTCTCCTTTGCTGAATCCCGTGGTGGCAAGTTCTCCTTTGCTGAATCCCGTGGTGGCAAGTTCTCCTTTGCTGAATCCCGTGGTGGCAAGTTCTCCTTTGCTGAATCCCGTGGTGGCAAGTTCTCCTTTGCTGAATCCCGTGGTGGCAAGTTCTCCTTTGCTGAATCCCGTGGTGGCAAGTTCTCCTTTGCTGAATCCCGTGGTGGCAAGTTCTCCTTTGCTGAATCCCGTGGTGGCAAGTTCTCCTTTGCTGAATCCCGTGGTGGCAAGTTCTCCTTTGCTGAATCCCGTGGTGGCAAGTTCTCCTTTGCTGAATCCCGTGGTGGCAAGTTCTCCTTTGCTGAATCCCGTGGTGGCAAGTTCTCCTTTGCTGAATCCCGTGGTGGCAAGTTCTCCTTTGCTGAATCCCGTGGTGGCAAGTTCTCCTTTGCTGAATCCCGTGGTGGCAAGTTCTCCTTTGCTGAATCCCGTGGTGGCAAGTTCTCCTTTGCTGAATCCCGTGGTGGCAAGTTCTCCTTTGCTGAATCCCGTGGTGGCAAGTTCTCCTTTGCTGAATCCCGTGGTGGCAAGTTCTCCTTTGCTGAATCCCGTTGTGGCAAGTTCTCCTTTGCTGAATCCCGTGGTGGCAAGTTCTCCTTTGCTGAATCCCGTGGTGGCAAGTTCTCCTTTGCTGAATCCCGTGGTGGCAAGTTCTCCTTTGCTGAATCCCGTGGTGGTAAGTTCTCCTTTGCTGAATCCCGTGGTGGTAAGTTCTCCTTTGCTGAATCCCGTGGTGGTAAGTTCTTTTAGATTGTGTGGTAGGTTTTTTTTTACAGACAGAGGCGGTAAGTTCTTTTACAGACTGTATGGCGATAAGTTCTTATTTACAGATTGTATGGCGGTAAGTTCTTTGCATAATCCCGTGGCGGTAAGTTCTTTGCTGAATCCCGTGGCGGTAAGTTCTTTACAGATTGTGTGGCGATAATTTCTCTACAGATTGTGAGGCAGTAAGTTCTTAATTCTTTACAGATTGTGGCATAAAATAATTGCGTTGAATCCTGTGGCGGTAAGTTCTTTGGTGAATCCCGTGGCGGGAAGTTATTGTACAGATTGTATGGCGGTTCTTTTCAGAATCCCGTGGTGGTAAGTTCTCCTTTGCTGAATCCCGTGGTGGTAAGTTATTTTAGATTGTGTGGTAGGTTTTTTTTTTTTACAGACTTGAGAGGCGGTAAGTTCTTTGAATCCCGTGGCGGCAAGTTCTTTTACAGACTATGGCGATAAGTTCTTATTTACAGATTGTATGGCGGTAAGTTCTTTGCTGGACCCCGAGGCGGTAAGTTCTTTGCTGATTGTGAGGTGATAAGTTCTTTTTTACAGATTGAGGCGGTAAGTTCTTAACAGATGGAGACGCGGGAAGTTCTTAATTTCCGAATCCCGAGGCGGTAAGTTCTTTACATATTGTGAGGCGGTAAATTGTTCTTTGCAGATTTCGAGGTGGTACGTTCTCTGCAGATAGCGAGGCAGGAAGTTCTTCTTTGAAGATTGAAGTGGGAAATTGTTTTGCTGATTGTCAAAGTCCAGGAAGTTCTTCATTTTGGATTCTCGGCGGTGGGAAGTTCTTTGCAGATACTGTAGTGAAATTCGGTAACTTCACCTTTGCAGATTGTCGAATGCGGTAAGTTCTTTACAGAATACGAAGGCGGTAAGTTAGTTTTATTATTTGAGCTCAGTTTCTAGGCATGTCTAATACACAGTAACTGATAAACTTAATTTTCAGTAAACTTTATAAAATTAGTTTGGAAAGTTAGCATACTGTACTTTATTAGTAGTGTATCTGCTAAATTTATCTTTAAAACTTTCAAAATACGGTTTACAAATAGGCTCCCCTTTTTGAGCATTTAGTTTTCAGACTAAATGTAGATGAATCCGCTAAAACTTCTCTCATAACTTTTTTTCCCTTTAAACTTTTATTAAAGATGCCTGTATTGGATACTATGCAGCCTTTGTATACTGATTTTTTTTTTATCAGGCTTAATATGGGGAAAATAAGAGTTTATGACTTTTTTTTTTTAAGTCAATTTCCATAATCCATCTGAGGGGGTAGTCTAGACTGAATACCAGAATGCAAGAAACCTGATGGATGTGCCAACGGAAGTCTTGAAGAGCCATGGTTAATACTGTGCCTAATCAGCCATATGTCCCGGGAGGAAGAGCTGTTCCCTCGGATAGTCTGGTTTATCAAGCACTAGTAACACTTCCTCGGGACGCAGCATTCGCCGATGCTGCTGACAGCCAGAGCCATAGGTAATTTATAAGCATTTAACTGAATTTTCTTAACTCCTTCAGCACAATGACTCTTATTCTAGTTATCATTAGACTAGTTTTAGCTTATCTACCTTTAGAACTCAAAGGGGTAAATTTCTATCTCTATAATTCCTGTAACACAGGTCCTTCTTAAACTGCATATTGCATAGGTCTATTTTAGCCATAGTCTAATTTAAAAAGGCATCCTTGTGCTGAAAGGGTTTAAAAATTGGTAAAACTATCTAATTTGCATAACTTTAATATTCACCACAAAGTAACTCTAATATGGGGAATTCATTGTACTGTAATCTAATTTTGACTAGTATTATTTTAGTTGTTTTAAGTTAAAAGAATCCTTTTGATTTGCCCCTTTACTCTTAATTATTTACTTTCGTAGTGCTGATAATGAATTAAATAAATTGGAAAATTAAAGTTTCCCTTCGAAATGGAGATTGTAATATCTGTACACAACGCTCCTTCCTAAAATTTAATTTTGCTTTATTCCTTTTCATAATCTTCAAACCAAATTTACCTACTTCTTAACAGGGCTGCAAGACTCATTTTTGGTGTTCCACCTAGAACTCCTACTAAATCTCTTCACATAGAACTGCACTGGCTGCCAGTAAGAGCAAGAATAGAATTTAAGTTGTTTGGTGACTTTTAAGGTTCTCAAATTTGGTGAGCCTAGGTACCTTGCGGAGCTGCTCGGGCGCCCACCGGCACATCATGGTGTAGTTGTGCGTCATGACAATGACCCTTTTCGTCTTGATGAACCAAGGGCTTTCCAGCAGTCTTCTTTCTTTGAGAAGTCATTCTCCTACATGGCTCAGAGGTTGTATAACAAGGTTGCCGCTGTCCATGAGACAACGGAGTTCTGTTGAATGCTTCAAGAGACAAATTAAGACTTTTCTCTTTGAGAGAAGCTATGATCTTGAGAGAAGTGTCATGACAGATGGCTATAGAGTTTAGGCTATTTTGCCACTGCTAGTGATTGTTAAATGTGTGTTGTATATAAGCCTTCTTTTGATGCATTGGTTTTGTTCTTTTTTCTTTCTCTTTCAGAGCGCTAGTGAATTCTTCGGAAAAATTGGCGCTTATGAGAAATAAGTAACATGCTTATTATTATTACTTGGACGCCCTGCCATATTCCTCCTGCCCGTAATGCTGGACCGTGTAAGAGACGGTTGAGCACTAACTTAACTGCCCTCTCTTCTATTGCCATCGGACCCTTCATCGCTACAGCCACCTCCTTGTTTGGAATCTGACTTTACACTTCCTGCAGCCTCCTAGTTTGGAATCTGACTTCTCTCTCGCAGCTTCATCTTGTTTGGAATCGGACTGCAGCCTAGTCTCTTTTGGAATCTTTAATTCACCCTGCCTGTTCGCGGTGGCTGTGACGTGGACTCTGGCCTCCATGACTGGTATAAATTGCACAAAGATCTTCCTGTGGCATTGGGTTACTTCGGCACCTGTGATTCCCTACCTGTGCTGTTTGGGTCCGCTTGGCTGCCTGGGACTCTCTCTCAGTGGTGGACTGTGGTAGGGTTTATTAGTCAAACTCTAACAGCCCTTCAATCAAGAATATAAAGCTACTCCAACTGCTTTCTCTCTCAAACTCCTCCCCTCTCTACACCCTTCAGAAATTAGGAACGGAAGTTTTTAAGGGGTGCCGTTATAAAGGCTTATCCCTCCATACCTTCACCCCGAGATCATGGTTCGGGACTCTGGTGAGTACTGTATGTGGGAATTTAGAGTAAATTTAGTTTCTATTTTTAAATTAAAATTAAAGCTGACTAAACAGAAGTTCTAATGTAGAAAGTTAAAAGTTAAATTACTGGCAGAGTAGCCTAATTAACTTTGTACTCTATTTAATTGTGTATATACTGTACTTCAGAAAGATTTTTTGTTCCGTAGGCTCCCAAAACATAAAAGTAACCGTAATTTGTATATTTTGTGTATACTTTACTTTGAATATCTCCCAATGTTTACTAAACCTTCTGCTCGCTCTAGTGTGGTGTGGACTGCCGAGGGAGACTTGTTGGACTGATGTGGGCCTGGAGGATTGTTTTTTTTTTTCCTATGTGATTGAGGGAGGCAAAAGGCATAACTGCCTATAGCGAGTGCCCCCCCCCCCCCCCCCCCATAGTTGAAAGAGTGACAGGGCCAAAATCAAGGGACGTTAGAGCCAAAATGCCTGGACACACAGAGTTTGAAGCACTTTAAGTCATAGGAAGAGGGAAAGACTGATTCTGGGAGAGAGTTCCAGAGCTCAGCTGTTGAGTAGAAGAAAGTTTGAGAGTAACGTTTCACTCTTGGGTTGGAGAGTTGCACAGAGTAGGGGTGGGATTGAGTTGCAAGACGGGTACCACGTGCCCTACGTAAAGGAGGTGGTATGCACTGGGATAGCTCTGAGGAACACTGATTATTATAGTAGCGATAGAATAGCGAGAGAGATGCAACATTGCGGCGGAGAGAGAGAGAGATTGCAGAGAGTTGGGGAATGGACGGGAGTTAATGATACGAAAGGCCTTTCTTTCAACTTTGTCTAGGAGAGCGGTGTGAGAGGAACCTCCCCACACATGTGAACAATACTCAATACAAGGGCGCACTATGCCCCTGTACAGAGCAAGAAGCTGTGCAGGGGAAAAGAACCCCCTAAGGTGGTTGAGCACACCCAGCTTCTGGGAGGCTGCCTTAGCAAGACTGGTAATATGGTCCTTCCAAATGAGAGCAGAAGAAAGAGACCCTAAGAATATTGAGAGAAGATGAAGGGTTGATTTTTGTATTGTTGAAGAATAAGGGATAGTCCGCTGGGAGATCCTGACGGGTAGATAGATGGAGAAATTGGGTTTTGGAAGCATTAAAGTTAACAAGGTTTTCTCTGCCCCAATTGGAAATAGTATTTAGATCAGAATTTAAGAGTTCTATGGCTTCATTACGTTTGTCGTTGAGGGATTGCTGGCTGGGGCGTTCTGAAAAACTAATGGAGTAGTGTAAGGTTGAGTCGTTTGCGTATGAATGGATGGGAATTAAGGTACAGTTAAGGAGATTATTTATAAAAATTAGAAAGAGAATAGGAGATAGGACAGAGCCCTGAGGAACACCGGAGTTTATAGGGTGAGGAAGTGAACAATGGCCGTCCACAACCGCGGCTATGGAACGGCCGGAAAGGAAATTAGAGACAAAGGCACAGATGGAGGGATAGAAACCGAAGGAGGGTAGTTTAGAAATTAAAGATTTATGCCAGCCTATCGAAGGCTTTTGATGTGTCTAGTGCAATAGAAAAAGTCTCATCGAAGTCCCGAAAGGAGGATGACCAAGAGTTAGTAAGATATGAAAGAAGATCACCAGTAGAGCGACCCTTAAGGAAGCCATACTGGCGATCTGAGAGCAGATTATGAGAAGAGAAATGCTTAAGAAATTTGGAAGCAAGAATGTTGGACGGATGTGCTGGGCCTTGTGACTTGTTGGCCAGATGGATGGTGGAAGTGTTGGGCATGGTGATGGACGGTGGGCTTGGTAATGGACGGATGTGGGCTTGGGGACTTTTTTGACGGATGTAGGATAGACGGTGGCCTTTGAGATGGATGGATGTGGCCCACGCATTGGGTGTGGTGTGGACGGAAGTGAATCGACC